>CAUYRT010094358.1:0-15988 GCA_963574885.1 Lepilemur ruficaudatus | reverse complement strand
TTTTTTTTTTAGTAGTGATAGGGTCTTGCTCTTGCTCAGGCTGGCCTCGAACTCCTGACCTCGAGCAATCCTCCCGCCTTGGCTTCCCAGAGTGCTAGGATTACAGGCGTGAGCCACTGCGCCTGGCCCATAATGTCTTCTTGTTAAGCCACTTAAAGTGAACAAAACATTTTCAGTGACATCTAACTGGAAACTTGTAAACTATACTGTCGTTCTGCTTTCTGTTCTATCACTTATTAATGTATTTTCCCTGCTTTGGCTCCGGTCCTCCTGGTTGTTTTTAATCCACCCCAGGTACCGAAACTTAAAAATGTATTTGTGTGGTCAGCATGTTACACCAGATTGGCCTCTGTTTATTTGGAGTGAATTTGGTGCTTGGTTTACATGTGTTTGTCCCAATTCTTGTTTCTAACATTCAGAGCCCTTTCCATATTTTTTTTTGTTTTTTCTTTTGTGGATACTGCTAAAGAAGTTATTCATACCCTGGTACTGACATGATTAATACATACTCCAATTCATGGCTTCTAGCATCTCCGACTGTAGATAAAAAAGTTCTTAGTAGCTATGCATTCTATTTGAAGTTGTGATAAGAACTGACTTTTATGTTTACTGCTGATAAAGGGATTTTTAAAACTGTCCTTTCACCGCCGCAGCATTGGAAATCCTTTACAAGTGGAACAGAAAATAACACCCCCGCGGCATCTTGGCTCCTGTGTGTGCAGAGTCTTACCTGGGGTATTAAGGCAGAGAGGGCGGCAACACTGCTGTCCAATGGTACTTTCCGCAGCCCTAGAAATGTTCTATTCTGCACCGTGCAAGATGTAGCCACTAGCCACATGTGGCTATTAAAATGTGGCAAGTTTTCATTCCATTTCATTAATTTAAATATAAAGTCACATGTGTCTAGTGGCTACCTGACTGGGCAAGGTGTAATATTCACAAACAGGAGAAGGTGGATTGTTGAGATTTCCATTATGTGCGTGAATTTTCCCCTTGTTCTTTCTCTTCTTGTGTTTAAGTTTGCCTTGAAAACTTAACAATAATGGTCATAACAACATTTTTGTGTCCTAATCATATGCTATGTGCTGTCTGCAATATGTGTTTTAACACGCATTATGTCATTTGATCTCCACCTCATTGTTGTCACAGTGGAGAGGAAGGGACAGGAAGGAGCTTGCCCGAGGTCACACAGGGAGCTAGAGCTACAGCTTGAGGCCAGAAGACCCCACGTGGGTGCTTCAATCTCTCTACCAGTGTCTCAGTCAGTTTGGGCTGCTAGAACAAAATATCACAACTGGTCATTTATAAACAATAGAAACTTACTTCTCTCAGTTCTGGAGGCTGGGAAGTCCAAGACCAAGGTGTCGGAAGGTTTGGTGTCCGGTGAAGGTTTGCACTTTGCTTCCAAGATGGTGCCTTGCTGCTGCGTCCTCACACCGTGGAGGGGACAAACAGGCCCCCTGTGCCTCTTTTATAAGAGCACACCAGTCCCATCCATGAGGGTCAGGGCTTCCGCAAGTCTTTCTTAGGGGGATACAAATCAACCCATAATAGGAGCTTGTTTTATTTTATTAGGACTGGGGACTTTTCTGCATTCCTAGGTAATTTTACACTGAGATTTTCTGGGGGTGGAGTAGGATAATGGAAAGAGTACCACACTGGGACTCAGGAGGCCTGGCTTTGAATCCTGAGAGTGTTTTAGTCCCTCCATCCCTCTGTTTTCCCATCTGTGAAATGGGGACACACAACAAGGGCAGTGATCTGGAGTCTCCCTTCTCTCCTCTTTTTACTCACTGGCCCTGCTGAGTGAAGGACATGAGAATTTCCATGAGGGAAGCGTCTCGAGCGTTAACTTGCTGATGGAGATGTCGTCTTCAACCAGACCCAAGGGTACCCCATTTATCACCGGGTTCCTGTCCCTGAGTGGCTTTTCCCTTTCCTCGTGCCAGATCCCAAAGAAAGAAAGCAGCTCCCATTTTCCACTGATCCTTTCTGGTGTGTAGTGAACAAAGAAAGCCTTTTCCTCCCAGCCCCCAGACCTACTCTATAATTTTTGTACACTTTGTGATAAAAATATGGAAAAGTGGCTTTGAAACAAAAATATCATCTTTATATTTTTTTTCTGACGCTTTCATCTCATCTCCTTGTTATGCTCTAATAGCTGGCAGGGTTGGGTTAGCTCTATCTGGGCCTCTCTCTCTCTCTCTCATCTATTTAAGGAGAAGAGATTTGTGAGAAGACCTTTGATTTGTCTTTTCATCTGTTATTTTTCACATTTCCAGACGGTGAGCAAATGTCACTGGACTTTGCTCCTCTTTCCTTTCCTGAGTAAAAATGTTCTTTCCATCTCTATGGAAACCCTCTCGAAGTGCTACCATTATTTTTGGTAGAAGCCACTGATTCTTTCTGCTGTAGGGGGTTTCTCCCTGCAGTAAATGTGAGGCACTGTCATTGGATTGGGCCAGATTCTCATAGAGTGTGTTGTATGTTTCTTCTAAAAGTCAGGCTGCTCATGCTATCCCAAGAAGGAGGCAAGGATGCAAAATTTATGGCGGAACTTACGGTGAAGGATGGTTTTCAGGATGCCCCAGCTCAGTGCATGGAGCCGTTAAGTCGAGTCCGAGGAAACTCGGGGTGAGAATAGTGACCCTGGGTGGAATGTGGTACCTACCAATATTGCAAGTCATGCGCGAATCTTTCTGAGAGTGATTAGGAGCAAGAAATGAAGACTCTTGTGGAATGGAATGGGGCATTAATCAAGGAAATTGGAATCCTCATGCTTTCTTTATGCACGCTGGAATAAATTAAGGTAGAAACTAATCCATCATGGCCACTCCAAGATGCAGGCACCTTGCCTGGAAAATGAAAAGCAAGGGAAAGGAACAGCATCTGGGAGTGAGGCACGTTACGCTCGACCCAGCCGAATTAATGAGCGCTCGGAAGGGGCCTGGCAGCCAAGTGAGTTGTCGGCTTGTTGATATCACCCTAGTGGTCTGGGAATTTGAGATAATGGGAAAAGAGAGGGAGGACAGGGGTATAGCAGGCCAGGGGAGAGCAGACTGTATCAGATGCCCACGGGAGCAGAGAGCTTAGATGTCATTAAAAAAAATGACCTGGCTAGCAACAAAGATTGATGCTGAGAGAAGAAAGAAAAAGGAAGGGCCTTTTTGAAAGTGCTTTTTGCCTTCCTTGATCAGGAGGTAATTTATTTACTGCTTAACATGGCAGGAGATGCAAAATGAGATTCCTGGGTTTGAAGGGAGGGTTTCAGATTTGGCGATCAGTCAGGGGCTTAAAATAGGGTTTCCCGAGCCTGCAGGGCAGGCAGGTATGGCTGTTTAGCAGTGTGTGCACAGGAGGGATTGGCCTACAACAGTGTGGGAGGATAGACATCTGGTGGCTGACACGGCACGTGGATTTAGGGATAAAACGTAGAAGATACGAAACCAAATCAAAGCATGATGTTGAAAATGTAAGACGGGAAGGTCGCTGGGCCAGACTAGGTTTCCATCAAAATAATAACTTCCATTAATGGAGACTAAACCCTGAGTATATTATTTCAGTTAATCCTTAAAAGCAATTTATGAGTTAGATCAAATTATTGCACCCATTTTATAGATGGATGGGCTAAGGCTCAGAGTTACGCCTGATGTGACGAAAGCACACAGCTAAGAGGAAGGGGGTTGAGATTTGAGATGCCTAATGCAGAGTTGAAGCTCTCAACTGCTGCCTCTCCTAAGGGACTCCTAAAAGATAGAGTATGTGCATGAAGGTCAGGCAAACATGCATCCTGCCTTAGGCAGCAGTTGAAGGGCAGAAATACACGTTGAAAACCACATTGGTTCCCTTATACTTCTTTTGACTCCATGACCTCAGATCCCTGCCCTGATCTTTTTCTGTTTTGTTTATTGTCCCTTTCCCTTCCTTTCTTTGTACCCGCCTCTTAGCCTGTGGTTTTGGTCTGCCTTCTCATTCTGCTTCGCGTTTCATTTAGACCTAAGCAGTCAACACAGCACAGCGGTTAAAGGTGTGGTTTCTGATGCCGGGTCGCCTGGGTTCAAATCCCAGCTTCGCTACTCGACAAGCTTTGCTGGCCGTTTGGGATTCAGTCTCCTCCTCTGTTGTAGATGCCTGTGACTGTAACCAACCACCCATGACTTCAAACAGTCACAGCCATTTGGTTGCACACAATTCTGCAAGTTGGCCAGGGCTTGGCATGGGTAGACCCATGCCAGGATCTCTGCTCCGTGTGTTGCTGTCCGGGCAGGTGTGCTAGGGTCAGGGGACAGGGCTGGATAGAGCTTGACTGCTGCTGGAGGATGTATCATGCTTTTACACACACACCTGGGGCCTCAGCAGGGGTAGATGACACAGGAGGAGACTCACTGAACCCTTCCTCCTCACTCTCCATGTGATCTCTCAGCACTCAACGATCTAGCCCAGGGTTCTTGGCACGGAGGCTGGATCCCAAGAGGGCAAAAACAGAACTGGCCAAGTCTCTTAAGGTGTAGGCCTGTCATTTCTGCTGCATTTTATTGGTCAGAGGGAGTCGTGAGTCTAGCTCAGGTATAAGGGCCAGAGAAAGACTCCGCTTCTCGGTGGGAGAAATGGCACGTGGGTCAGGGCTGGGTGGAATCGGGGGAGGCCATTTCTACAGACAGTCAACTGCAGGGAGGATAAGCCATCCTCCCTAATTGGGTTGTTGAGGGAGGCAGTTCATAGTATCGACTCACTTAATCCCCACAACGACTTCCTGAGCTATCAGGAGAAGAGTATAACGAGTCGTAGACTTGGGGGTTCTATTCCGAGATGAAACGTGCACCAGCGCAGATTTGGAGCAGGGCAGGAATTCACCGGCAGGGACCCTCGGTATCAGCAAGTGGATGCGCTAAAGCAAAAAATGAAGACATCTACCAGTCAGGCGATGTTTCGTTTCCTTCAAAGGCAAGGGCGTGCTGAGCTTTTCCAAACAGCTCATTCCCTCAGCGTTATCTAAATTGTAATTCGGTTTCCACGAGGGTTTTAAAAAATTATTCTTATAGAAGTGAATGTGTTATCTGAAACAGGCTTATTTGTCTAGGAAATCAGGAATTTACCAAGGTGCTTACAAGTGGTTATTGTAGACATCACGCAATATTTTTTGTCCAGTGCCTTTCACGACACCCGCATCACGGAGTGTGACAGAGATCAGATGCATGGGCACATTCAACGCAGGGGCACCCATGGCCTCGGTTGCTGAGATTAGTCATGACTTCAGAAGAGGATCCCGTGAGTAACGGAATATACGTCATCGCAGACAGGATCAGATAAGAGCCTTGGTAAATCCAGTAGGCTCAACCTCTTGACTCCCATGTCGTGTAACGGATATGAACAGATTCACGTTTCTTCTTTCATGTGAAATCCGACAAAGCTCTTCTTTGAAGCTCTCCATCCTCCACTCCCCAGACACAGTTAAGCACTCAGTCGTCTAGGCCTCCTCCACGGAGGACCACGATGTGTCCATCTGACTCAGGTGACTTCAGGTACACATATTTTGTGAGGCCCCTGCGGCTTTACTCATAAACAGGCGGTGGGTGAGATTTAGGGGGGACAGAAGGCAAAACATGAAGACTGAGTGGACAGTTTCAGGGGTTTTGCCAACATGAACAGAGACGTCAGATACCTTGCTTAGGAGGTACTTCAGACTTCCTCAACATTCTGGAGGAATTTGAATTGAAGAGTCTTGGCACTCTAAAGGCCACTACGAGAAACATTGACCATTACTGTGACTTCTGGGTGACTTAATTTAGATCATGCCAAATTTTCATCTTTAGACCCAATGTCTTGGTGAGATTAGGCTCTACCTCTATACTTGCATTGTTATTTTATTTAACATACCGTATTGTGTCTGTTTATCCTTCTATTTGGATATGTTACGTTGTAATAACAGAGACCCCCAAATATAGTGGCTTAAATAAGATGGCAGTTTTATTTCTCTCTCACAGAACAGTTCATGGATAAAAAGTCTGGAGTGTTGTCCTAAATGTGGGGATTCTTTCTTTGGGCCCGAGGAAGGGGCTGGAGTTACCATCTAAGCCACAGGGAAGGGAGGCAAGGGTAAGAGTGGAGGGTGGACAGCTTGTCTTATAAGGTCAATTCTAGAAGTTGCGTGCATCACGGTGGCTCACTTCCCACGGGCCAGATTTGGTCATGTGTCCGCGCCTGCTTAAAGGGAGGCTGGAAAAAGGAAATGTCAGCAAGGCAGCCATGTTCCCTGCTAGCACTTGAGTTGGTGGTAGAGTTTCTGTTACAGAGAAAAGGAGAAAACAATTATTGCAGGATGATTAGCAATTTACACTCCTCGTTACACTGTGAACTCCCTGAGGGTCAATGCTTTTACTTGTTTGGCACAAAGCAAGCGCTCGTTAAATGCCCGTTTGGTTCAATCAAATGTTGTCGCGGGGACTTTTCCTGAATGTGTGTTTACGCCCACGTGTCTCTCTTAGAACACTGTCTCCACGAGAACAAAGAATGGTTGTTTGAATGGACTCACCTAAAGCTTCATATAGCAGCTTACACACAGTGGGCATTCATTCGTAGTCAACAGATATTTACGAAGCACCTACTATGTGCCATATACTTTGCTAGGCTCTGGGCATAGAGCAGAGAATGGGATTTACGTAATCCTTTCCCAGACATCCAACAAATACTTCTAAATGAGCAAGTCACTAATTTAAGAGTACGGAGTGTCACAAGGGAAAAGTCCAGGATGCTATGGGAGTATATAACATGGGATCCAGCTCAGCCTGGAGAACCCTCCCCAAGGGAGGACATGGTTAAGTCCAGTCAGTTAAGAAGTGGTCATTGAGCATCTCCTATGTCCTGCGTGCTTTTCTAGGAATTGGACAGAAAAGGAACAAGGTCAGAGTTGGAAATGCCTAGATAAAAAGAGTGGGGGAGAACACAGTTCAGGCAGAAATCTTCCTTGACCCCCGTTCAGGCTGCCCTGAATCTGAACCCGTGACCGGAGGCAAGTGCATTTGTGTCGTGTTTGATGACGGCCTCTGTGCTTCATCCTGCCAACCTGCATTTGCAAATCATAGACTTGAGACTGGCACTGCGGCCTTACCCCGTGTCAGAGCTGATTCACCTTTTGGAAAGTGGCTAATGGCTACTTGGGAAGGGAAAGCAGCAATTTGCGTGGGCCCCTTTCCTTCAGAGAAGTCGTACTTCGCCCGCCCGTGAGGACACTCTTTCCTTGGCACTCTGAAATTAAGACTTTATTATTGGACGAGAGGCCGCGTTTAGAATACTTGGGATGTGTGGTTCACTGCTCCCGACTTTGTTTTCTCCTTTCCCCGGCAACACTTTGCTTCGGTGGGACTGACAGGGAAAAGATGCTCTTTTGCATGATCGGGGAACAGACGTGACACCAGCAATCTTGTCCTGTGGACGAAGTGAAACCAGCTCCCTTACTTCTCTCTATTCTGAGCCAGAATGACCTTCGAGAGACTTGTCACCAGGGTGCGGAAGGAGCACGTGGGTACCTGTTGTGCCTGTGGGACCCACCCACTGCCTCTGACTCATCTTGTTGCCAGGGAAACCGACCTCACCTCTGCCTTATTGGGCTTGCTTCTTTCTATCAAGCTTCACATCATTGCCTGATGTTTACTAGGGAGCCAGGAGGAGGTTACTGAGGCAATAACGCTAAGAACCCTGGAACTAAATGGAAGAATATTTTGTGGCCCGAGGAAGGCAGTGCATGACCTACAGGCGAGAGCTCTGGCTGGGGGTCAGAGAACTCTTGTTTTAGTTCTAAGCTCTTCCTCTCGGTCCCTCACCTGGCGACCCTTAGCTGTGGTGCTAATGATCCCAGCCCACCCTCAGTTCCCAGGAACCCTGTGAGGTCAGGATGCCATGATGTTTACCCTCACTGAGCCATGGGGAAGGCCGGGGCCATGAGTGATTACGAACACGAAAGCCGATCCATTGTTGCATCAACTCATTCACCGGGGCTTCTGATCTGAGAGACCATGCAAAGCAGCGGCCAAGGGTGTGGATTGCAGAGTCAGAGAGCCTGGGTTCGAGGACCCGCTCTGCCACTTTTTGCTGTTTGACCTTGAGCAAGCCCCTTAACCTCTCTGAGTTTCTTCATCTGCCAAGGAAGACTGAGAACAACAGTGCCCTCTTCCAAGGGCGATGTGATGGTTAAGTAAGTCCACGCCTGTGAGCCACTTAGCACAACACCCCGCGCCTGATAAATACTCAGTAAAAGGCAACTTGGTAGCTTTTAGATCCTTGTATACAGCAGGCAACATTGTTTGCATTGTTCCTCAGAGAGACAAAGAGAGACAGAGGTGTGTGCACCATTTTCCTTTACAGCAGAACTCTGACCCCCACCCCCCAGAGATCTCCCTTCTGGAAAGAAGACCCTCTCTGCAGCCAAAGCGTCAATCTCCATTTGCTTGAGCGGCTGAGCCATCCCCTGTGCTAAGACATTATTTTAGGGGTGGGCGTGACACCTAGTTCTGACCAATGAAAATAATGAGGTTAGCTGGGGAACTTCTCAGAAAGAATTTTTCCAGAAGGACGTTCTAGCTCACTCATCAGCTTAGGAAGAGACCGTTTCTTTCCTGCCATGCATGGAGCCTGAAACCGTATGGTAGCCATCGTGTGACCGTGAGGAGGGCCACCCTGGAGTAACAGCTCCTACTTTGAGGGAGGCGGAGTCTAAGAGTCAGAGACTGTGATTTCTCTAACGCAGACGGCACTGTTAGAGACCACATGCTTCTCCTGAAATCTGCTTCCTGTGAAACTTGGGTCCGGACATGACCTGTGTGTGTGTCCTTGTCCTGTTCTTCCAATATTGAAAGTTTAGAACTTGGGTTATGCTATTTTTTTTTTTTTTTTTTTTTAGCTATTGCCTGCTTCAGGGGGGCCGATCATGAAAATTATCTGTTACCTTCAGGAGGCTAATTATCTGAGGGGCAAAACAGTATCTTCTTGCGAATCAGCAGAGGAATAAAAAGAACAAAGTATTCTTAGCCCCAGTACATGGATCCTTCTCTTTGAACTGCCACATGGTAGCCATGGGGCTTTAGACAAAATTATTTTTCTCTCAGCCTCTGAGTCATCATCTGTAAAATGATGTTAATAACACCGATTTTTTTCCCCCTTGCTGTAAAGGATCGAGTAAGACAGTGTGCATAGAATGCACAATGCCACTTCTAAAATGCCATCGGAATGCAAAACGTCAATGATACTGTCAGCAATTATGATATCCCATCACAGGTCTACAGCTCAGGAGGAAACAGACTGTTGATCTTTTGAAGTGCTTTGACTTTTTTTTTTTTTTGTTTCATCTCTGTGATTCACCACAAGAGAAATTCAAACTGATTTTTTGTCCCAGGGTAATTTAAGAAGGACGAGCCAGAGGGAGAAACTTAGGCTTCTTTTTCTTGGAAATCTTATGCCTCGTAAAGCCCAGTGAAGAGAACTTACTCATCCCTTTTCAGAACAGGTGAGAGCATTTCCACCCCCTCCCACCCACATTCCACAGGCCAGATATGGGGACGTTCAAATACTTTTCTTGCTGGTGAGAGGTCGAATCCAGCATGGAAACTCAAGGATGATACTCACCATTGTTTGGACACTGGCAAGTTGTTCTCCTGATGCAATCACAAGGAAGATGTCCTTTGGTATTTCAGGGATCCATCTCAAGGGGAGTAGAGAAAACCTTACGACTTCTGCCTAAAAGACAAACTTGAGAATGCCCGTGGAATGGGATGTTTTTCTCTTTTCCTTAGGTTTTTGCCATTTTCGTCTGTAGGTACCGCCATGAGGCAGGCCGTAGGACTGGGCAGGTTTCTAGGCTTAGTTCGTTAGAATTGGACTTTCGGAGAATCGTATTTAGAAACAGAGACCAAAAACCACAGGGCTTGTTATCTCAAGGTCTCATCCGTAACTATGAGACGACCAGCCAGTTCAACAATGAATCAAGCCTGAAAATAATATATACATGAAAAGCTATCGAACCAACCATTTAGTGTGTGGAAATGGTGGCTCTAAACGAAAGCTCCTCTCTCTAGGGATTGAGCTGGAAATACGTGAATGCAATTTTGGTTGCTCCAAGGATTGGGAGTATTTGTGGTTTTGTGCTCCTATGTACAGATGAAATCATCTGACTACTTTATTATGATTTCTGGTTTAGAGCCCAAATACGCAAATATTGAAATGCATAGTACATTATGATAAATGACTTTCTGGTTTTTTTCCTTCCTTTATGTTAGTTAAGGCAAACTTATTTATTTATTCAAATTGTTTATTGGTAGGTTGTAGTATCTGTGAATTTTATTTCAGAATAGTAAAGAGGATATCACAAAAGAAATGGATGATAACCACTGGTTTACACAAAGAGAAAAACTTCCTTGTGGCTCGACAGAATTCTTTGATTCAGGATTGTGTGGATATAACCTCTCTCTTTTCAGAAAGCATCTTGTCATTGCCAAGTCCTCCCAGCTCAAAGAGCATTTGAAGAAGAGAAAATTCGTTCACTGGCAAATAACTTAGTAATGAGTCAGTAGAGAGCTGATACATTAGGAGAACAACTTGGAGGACCATTTTGTATGTTTCTGGATAATTAATCTGTTTCGTGATTTATAGTCCTGACTACAAATAGGTATTTGCCACATGTGACCATTTTGCCTTCCTCCCAGGTTATTTTTGTATAGGTGGTTTATTTCTTGAGCTGTGTTTCTTGGTTACCAATGTTTTAAAAGAGCTGAAATCTGTGTGAGTAATTAACGGGGAATGTTGAGTTAGTTTTAATAGGCAAATTGCACTACAGTAAAAATTGCAACCCAAGTCTTTCCCGTGTGTTTACAAGATGCTGGCCTGTTCTGTGCATAAGTTGATAGCTCACTTTTGTACAGGATCTTAATGCTGGGGTAACTGGACTCTTTTTGAGCATTGCTTTCATGAGCAAAGAAAGTTAGAATATGATTCCTGAGCTGACGTAATAAGGTGGGACTGGCCATTTTGAAATGCTGCAACAAGCCACCCAAAGTCTGTGTGGATGTATGTCTGTGCAAAAGTTTACTCACGATGCCTTGTGAAATCTGAAACTTGAGTTAAAAGGCAAATATATTATCTTGAAAGCATAATGCATTATGACATTCTCCCTTAGTCTTACTCTAAAACAAAATACTCAGCCTGGAAACTGAAACACAAGGAATGAGCCGTATGACGTTGGCTTGAAGAGGCACTCCAGGGTTCATTCCCTCATGGAGAGGTAAGGTGAAACAGTGGGAGCGAAACATTTGGTTCAGAGAGTCTAGCAGGTGATGGGGCGAAGTAAGAGCTCCAGATAAAGTCTGTCGATAGAAAACACACACGGGGACAGATTGTAAAAAGGTAACTCGTGTCTCTGTTCAACTTCCCATTTCCACAGCAGTCAGACCGGATGGCTTTGGTACTCTTTCCTGTTAAGGAAGGATGTAGCCTCAGAATCCTTCCGAACACAGAGCTCCAAGCAGCCACTACCAATTCCATCTCGACACGTGAAATGAAGCTTATTTTTCTGCACACACTGGCATGCCCATCTTAAGTGATATCAGCATATGAATGATCCCGGGAGTATCAGGAGCCCAAGCTCAATCTGGAGATATGCAAGAAAGAATACTTTCAATTAAAATAAAAACTCATCTACTAATGATGAAACCCTCCAACTGGAAGGTATCTCAACTAGTCAGCTATCCATAGCATGAGCATCTGGAAATAGGTGTCCCCTTAAGCCAGAACAAGCAAAGGGTTAAGAGATGTAACGTATTTATTATGACTAAGGTTTCTGAGACAGAGAGAGAGAGAAAGAGAGTGATCTTTAAGTCTGTAGCCACATATGCTGACAGTCCAGTTAATCTCAGGGGAAACAAAAGTCAAAACAAAAATTCAAAATTGCTTTTTGAATCATTTATCAGTTCTGCATGCAGGCAACATATAATGATGCTCTTGATTTTTGCAGGCACAATTGACTAATCTATCATTCTGTATACAGGAAACTTTTCAGGTTTGCTATTTAATATTTGGGCTTTGTGAAAAATGTACCACAAATATCCAGCTTACTGGGGGTATTCTCTTACAAACACCTTAGAGTTTGAGTTTTAATTAAGAACTTTCGCCCTAACTTAGATTTAAAAAAAAAAAAAACAAAAAAAAAATCTACCCATGGTTACTGCAATTAGAAGAATCTCAGTTATGCTCACTAGGAAACATGCTTATATAATAAAATGAGACACATCTCCTTGCTTTTCTCGATTGGGAAATAACATCTCAAAAAAAAAAAAAACCCTAAATGTCAATATCTCTACCGTGTCACCTCTTGGATTTTCTGACTCAATTCCTGAAGCAAATGGATGGTGCTTTGTTCTCCTCCTCAGCTTTGCTGGGCGTGAGATGCTCTGGAGGAAGTATATTTCGATGTTGCGGGTAGTTCAATCTTTCAGGGCAAACGCGATGGAGGATCACGCAGAGCCTAAAGTCGTCTTAGGAGCAAATAGAAAATGCCACAAGTCTATCCACCCCTGGGCAGATTTATGGCTTGGTGTCTGGTGCATCTTTAGATTAACACTCTCCAACCTGTATTGTCTAGACCTGGCAGAGGCAGAAGATTAATGTCAACGGGGAGGCAGCCCACACTGGATGCTGGAAATACAGAGCCTACCTTTGACTGGGCTATAGATCAAAAAAACTTTGCCTGTAGTCGGACTCTGGAAGGAGATTTGCGAATCCGAGAGGGGCGTTCGTGTTGAGAGTAAAAAAGCAAGGCCCCCAGAAGGACAAGAAGGTGCTTACGAGCTCAAGTGGAAGAGACCACAGCGATCTTGGGCAAAGCTCGACTTGGGCAGCTTCTTGTTCCTGGTAGCTAGAAGTGGACGCAGGAATGAGGGCAGAGATATTGCCTGTGGTTATGACCTTTGTAACCCTCGTTCCGTGATGACGGACACACGGTCACCTCCAAGATCTCACAGGCAGAAGTCGGGTACTTGTTCCCCACCATTTCCTTCCCGCTCGAATGTGTGGGTTTAGAAGTTTGCTCTCATCCGAAGAAGCTTACGGGGTATGTTTGGAGAGACCATTTACCATCTCTTCTCTCCTCCCCCGAGTAAAACATTCAGGTGATTTACGTCTACGGAAGGCAGGAGGATTAAGATTAATCATAACATGCACTCTGTCTGAAACGTGAGCGTATGCCTGGCTGGCACCCGGAACGGGAGTGGTCAGTGGTCCTGACTCCCGACTGGAAGGGTCACAAATGGACATGTGGTGAGTTTCCAGGGGCTGTAATTCACTGCTGGTTTTGACTCACTCCTCGGTTCCCCTGTTTATTCATCCTTCACTGTTGAAGGTGAATCGATTCAAGCACAGGTGCCATTTTGATAAAATGACTTCTTTTCCTTTGGGTAGATACCCAACAGCAGGATTTCTCTTGTTTATTGACGTCTCCTTCTCTCCCGTTAAAATGTAAGCACCACGAGAGGAGTGGCCTTGCCTAAACCATTCACTGCTGCCTTCTCAGCATCCAGGAGTGCCTGGCACACAGAAGAATTTATTCAATATGCATTGAATTAATCCTAGGTACACTTCAAAATCTCTCACGGATCTGCTTAAAAATGCAGATTCCTGAATCCCACCCTTGGAGACTCTGCTGCAGAGACCAGATGTGAATCTCAGGCATCTCCGCTTTTACCAGTTCCAGACATGACTCCGACACACATTAGTCTGGTTGTCTCTAACCTTTTTGACTACCCCCACCCACTCCCAATAGAAAAATGTTGAGGATGAAATACAAACATATGCATATTTATGTATTTATAAATTATGTGCATATATATTACACAAAATATTTTAAAAGATTAAAAAAAATTTTAAAGTAATTCTTAACAGTAAAGTGAGTCATGTATTCTTAAGTAGGTCAATAATCTGTGTGCTTAATTTTAAAATGTTCTTGCCGATTATATTTTCATATTATCACCAATATCTCAAGGCTCAATACACATGGAGGGTAGAGATCATCATTAGTGATAGTGAACATAAAAATAAGGTCAAAGGCTTTTCTTGATAATGACGTTTTCTTCCTTTGTGTTGTCCTGGCAAATCCGATTCGGTTATCATTGTTTTTAACATGAAGGTATTGATTTGGACGGAGTATGAGAAGTATCTGTTCTGCATTTTTCTTGTATTTCCTTTTTTTGTATTTTCTTAAAACTGGAGTTTCTTGGTAGGCATTAGCTCACAGGGTCCATTGTTCATTTGGGTAGAGGTAGTTATCATTAGATAATAGAATTATAGTTTGACTAAAAAGGCACACATACCCTGCATGACGTGGCAACCAATGGCAAGACGTGAGGGTGTCTCAGGGCACATTTCCATGCTGTCGGATTCCCTGACGGTGCCCAACTGACACGGCAAATGGCCCAGGATGACTGGGACACCAGGGTGAAAGGGTGCGCTGGTGTTACAGACCCTTAACTTTTAAGAGAAAAATAAATATAAAGGCGACTGGTGGAGATTCATACAAGATGAGTTCAGATAGAGCAGTGAGGCATTTTAGATAACAGCAAAGAGTTTTGCTTTATTCTGAGTGCAAGGAAATCACTGATGGGTCTATGCAGAATGGTGCTAGGGTCACATTTGTGGGTTTTTGTTTTGGGTTGGTTTGGTTTGGTTTTTTTGGAGTGCCTCTCTTTTATTTTTAAGAAACTAAGGTACTGTTGACAAATAAAAATTGCATATACTGATGGTGTACAAGGTGATGTTTCGATACATGTATACATTGTACAATGGTTAAATAAAGCTAATTAGCATATCCATCACCTCACGTATTTATTTTTTGGTTGGGAGAACAGTTAAGATCTACTCTTCAGTTTCCAAGTACGCAATACATTATTATCAACTATAGTCACCATTTTATATGATAGATATTCTGAACCCATCACATTTGCGTTTTCAGGTGGTCACGTGGGTTGCCATGGGGACAATGCACTGGAGAAACCACGGCTATGAAGGGCAACCCCCTGTAGGAGCTTGGGTGGTAGGAAATGGGCAGATCCAAAATGCATTTTGGAAGTAAAATTAATAGGATCAGGTAGGTGTTAGCCTGGACCCGGGTAAGGTGAGGGAGAGAGAGGACTCCTGGTTGATTCCTAATTATCAGCGTCTGTGCGAGATGTCACTTCTTACGACCCATGATGTACAAATGTGGCCTCTTTCAGAGCCATTTCCAAGTCCAGCTCATTGTCCTCATCTGGTGCTACACGCAGAGTTTAGCTTTTTCCTGTTTTTGGCAAAAAAAAAAAAAAAAAAGATCTAACTGTCAGAAACTTATTGGGCTTGACTTAAGAGACTTTCAAATCAATGATTTGAATGAGCACTGTCTTGATTTGAAAGTGAATGGATCACTTCCTAAGAAAAAATTTCATCGTTTCCATTTTTTGCTCTCCCAAAGCATAAAATTGTCAACAAAAGCATATGGCTTAGGAATAATTAAAAAAAACCAAAAAGCCTGAGGAGTTAAGACACGTTAGTAATACTCTTCTCGTTTTAGAAGGGTAGGTGAACAAATATATTGTCTTGAATAACTGAAAAATAAGTGAAAAGTTTGAAAAGTATAAGATGATTAAAGACTTTCTGATATGGAGCATTTATTGCATAGTGGATAGCCAAAGGCATTCTGACCACATGTTATAAAAATACAGGCCGGGCGCGGTGGCTCACGCCTGTAATCCTAGCACTCTGGGAGGCCGAGGCGGGCAGATCATTTGAGCTCAGGAGTTCAAGACCAGCCTAAGCAAGAATGAGACCCTGTCTCTACTAAAAATAGAAAGAAATTAATTGGCCAACTAAAAATATATAGAAAAAATTAGCCGGGCATGGTGGTGCATGCCTGTAGTCCCAGCTACTCAGGAGGCTGAGGCAGGAGGATTGCTTGAGCCCAGGAGTTTGAGGTTGCTGT
>CAUYRT010094355.1:0-39733 GCA_963574885.1 Lepilemur ruficaudatus | reverse complement strand
GCTGTTAATAGCCAACTGCTCAGTGCCAGTGATAAGTGGGTGAGGGTTTCTTACGCTACCCTTGCAACTTTTCTGCCACTTACATGAAATAAAAGGACGTTTGCGTTTGTTTTGTTTAGCACGGCACGGGCTTTACCTTGGAGGCCGTCTGTGTGACGCTCCGTGGACCTAGGATCCCCCAGTGCTGCTTGGCAGCATCTCCAGTGAGCGGTGTGGGTGGCCGGGATTGCATCACAAAATGATTTTTCGTAAGGACGACCCCAGGCATGCACGGTTGCGCCGGCCTCTGCTCTGTGCTCAGGGCTCTCTGCAGACTGCACCGTGCCCGTCCCCCCCCCCCACCCCGGGCAGCCCGGCCCCCGCAGCGCGAGACCCGCTGACCCTACGACGATCAGTTAGAAACCCGGAGTGCTGTCCTGACCGGTCACGAAGCCGCCTTCGCTGCCTGGACTTAGGAGAGCGATTTTCAGAGCGGAAATTACGGAGGCAGCAAGGACCCCTTGGAAGCGCTCTCTGGCTGTGCTAAGGAACCAAGGGTGAAAACATAACCCAGAAAAACCCCATGTCCGAAAACTTTTAAATATACGTTGAAATGCAGAGGTTCAGAAATCACGGTGGAAATTTTATTAAACTGTTTTTGAATTCAATGACAAGAACGGCATCTCTCCAAGGCTATGGGTTGTTAGTGCAGGATTTTAAAGAAATGTCATTGCATCAATTTAACCGCCTAGGTCGTAAAAAGGGGAAGGCTGACAATTAATAAGCCGCCTCAAGAAGTTACCGGGAAAGCCAGAAAAAAAATTATGAGACAGTATCAGATAGAAAATGAAGACTAAAAAATAAAAACACGTTAGACAGGAAAAAAATAACAGCGATGCTAAAATTCGTTTTTTTAAAGAAAATAATCTGACAGTTGATCAACTTCTGGTGAGACCAAGGCAGAGAACAAGAAGGAACGAAGAATTGTCAGGTCAGAAACGTAGAAATATGGAAACAAAGGTATAAAGATTGGCATAGGAGTGGCTCACACCTGTAATCCTAGCACTCTGAGAGGCCGAGGCAGGAGGATCGCTCGAGGTCAGGAGTTAGAGACCAGCCTGAGCAAGAGCGAGACCCCATCTCGACTAAAAATAGAAAGAACTTAATTGGACAACTAAAAATATATATGGAAGAAATTAGCCGGGCATGGTGGTGCATGTTTGTAGTCCCAGCTACTTGGGAGGCTGAGGCAGGAGGATCGCTTGAGCCCAGGAGTTGGAGGTTGCTGTGAGTGAGGCTGACGCCACGGCACTCACTCTAGCCCAGGTGACAGAGTGAGACTCTGTCTCAAAATAAAAAAAGAAAAGAAAAAGGTTGGCACAGGAAAACGAAATAATTATGCACCGACACATAGTTGCACACCTCGGAAACCCAAGATGACTTAAAGATAAATTGTGATTTATACGAGAGTTTATTTAGAATATCCGAATACACCAGAGAGACAAGAAAATCGGGGAGGGCTGGAGGAGGAAGACAGCAAGAAATGCAGTCAGTCGGGGTCTCAAGATTCATGATAAAACTGTAATAATTAAGCCAGTCCTGGCCACAGCCCTCACGGGAATCTTCAGTCCCAGATGCAGCTGAGCTTTTCCGGAACAGGCTCTTGCGTTTACGGACGTTTCCAGGACAGCAGGGGGCAGTGTAGACTCGTCAGAAAAGCCAGAGTTTTTTTTTTTTTTTTTTTTTTTAAAGTTTGGAAACGCGTTCCCACCGCCCCGCCTTGCACAAAGAAAATCTCCACGTGGAAACCAGAGCTCAGCGTGAGAGCTGAACAGCAAAGCTTCCAGAAGCTTCCGCAGCAGGACGCATTCCCCTCTCGGACCACTCCGGCCAGCCAGTTGTCTCTCTACGGTATTTCTTCTTGCTTCGGAGAATTGTCTGTGCACGCCTGTGTCACTGGTTTTTTGTTGGGTTTTTTTTAGGAAAAAAAAATGTATTGGACCGTTTCATTATTTGCAGAATTATTTGACTTTCCCGGGAGGGATTTTGCAGCACAATTTTAGCAGGCAGCATCCCAGGTTCTCTAAAAGAAATGTGCTTATTCAGAGACCCCCACTCGGGGCAGCCCAGGCCTCACGCCCTGCTGTGAGTGGCATCCGAAGAATGTCCCGGAACAGCGGGAGGCGGCCGGGACTGCACTGGAGTCAAAGCAGCTCTCACAGGCTACAGGAAGCCTGAGGCAGGCGTTAAAACATCCCTAAGGGAGACAGAACACACAGCCCCAGAGTCTGACAGTTTGGCAGAGGGGTCTTTGAGAAACGGGAGGCACCAGGAAGGCTCGCCCCTCCCGCACTCAGCCACGTCGTGGTCACCTGTTGTCTCCCCAGGGACGGGCCCACGGCAGGTGGGCCCGGTTTGGGTTCCACAGGGGAAAACAAAAACCCCCCTAGGTTCTTGTTTGCAATGGGAACTTACTATAAAGGTCAAATGAGCAAACTAGAACAACCTCTATGCAAAGTAGTATGGAGATACCTCAAAAAGCTAAAAGTAGATCTGCCCTGTGATCCAGCAATCCCACCACTGGGCATTTAATCAGAAGGGGAAAAAGGACATTGTATAAAAAAGACACCTGCACCCGAATGTTTATAGCAGCACAATTCACAATTGCAGAGATGTGGAAACAGCCCAAGTGTCCATCACTCCATGGGTGGATTAATAAACTGTGGTCTATGTACACCATGGAGTTCTACTCAGCCACAAAAAACAATGGTGATCTAGCACCTCTTGTGTTATCCTGGATGGAGCTGGAGCCCATTCTACTAAGTGAAGTATCACAAGAATGGAAAAACAAACTCCACATGTATTCACCATCAAATTGGCATTAACTGATCAACACTTAAGTGCACACATAGTAGTAACATTCATCAGGTGTCGGGTATGTGGGAGGGGAGAGTGGGGGTTGGGTATATTCACACCTAATGGGTGCGGTGCGCACCATCTGGGGGATGGACACACTTGAAGCTCTGACTCGGGTGGGGCAAGGGCAGTATACCTAACCTAAACATTTGTACCCCTGTGATATGTTGAAATAAAAAAATAAAATAAAATAAGACCAAAAAAAAAAAGATTCATCTATCTAGATGTGAAACACAAAATTATAAAACTTCCAGAAGAACGAAAAACAGGAGAAAACCTTTGTGACCTTAAATTAGGTAAAAATTTGTTACTTAAGATGAGGATCACGGTTCTTAAATGAGCCAATTAATGCAATGGACTTCGTCAAAATTAAAAACCAAAAAATCCTTATGTTACCTAGAGGACATTGCTGACAGAATGTAAGACAATGCATGACTGAAAGGTAATGTATGCAAATTAAATATCTGATAGGGGACTTGTATAAATACACACATACATGCACATATATATGGTGTAGTATATTATATATGCTACATAGTATGTATGTAAACAGATATATAGATATATACTGGTATAATTATATGTACAATATACATGTATGTGATTTATGTATTTGACGTATAAAATATAATAGATTTATATATTATATAGCAAACTGTATCACATATATAATATAGATGGCATATTTAACATACTATAGTATACTGTGTTGTATGTACAATATACTATATATGTTGTACTGTATCATATAGTATATATAGAATACTATATATAGTATACTGTATTGTATATGTTGTTTATATAGTATACTATATCATATATGATACATATTTGATATCTAGATATTAGATATACATATGTAATATGTATTGTATATGATACAGTGTATTATATAAATTAGATACAGCATACTATTATTAGATACAGTATACTATTATATAGCATACTGTATCTCATATAATATATATTGTACATAGAGTATACTGTATCGTATATAATATGTAGTATATAGAGTACACTATATTATATAATGTGTATTGTATATATAGTATGATATATAGTATAGCATATCTTATAATTTATATTGTATCTGTAATATGCTGGATCATATATAACATATTGTTTTTATGTATATTATGTATACATAATATATAATTTCACTGATATGTATCTCTCTATGTATCTATATCTGTAGATACTCTCAAAGCTCAATTATAAAAAAACAACCCCACAAAGTGGGAAGAAAATTGAACAGGCACTTCACCAATGAAAACATACAGGTGCTTATAGTCACGCCATCTGTCTATTAGAAAAATGAAACCACAGTGAAATACCACCATGCATATTTGAAAAGGACTCAAAGCCATGAGGCCAGCCAGGCCAAGGGTTGGTGAGGGTGTGGAGCAGCTTGAACTCTCCTGACCTGCTGGTGGTTAGAGCAACATGAAGCAAGGACTTTGGAGAACAGTTTGGCAGTTTTTTACATGTTAAATATGCAACTACCATATGACCCAGCCAGTAAAAACTCTTGGGTATTTTTACACAAGAGAAAGAAAAGTTGGTGTCCATGTAAGACCTGAACAGGAAGGATATTCATAGATTGGAATGCTTGCCAGCAATAAAAATAAAGGGACTATTGATATCTGCCATGAGTGAATGAACCTGCGTGGACATTACAGTAATGTTGCTGAGTACAAGAGGCCAAGAAAAGAGAACATAATTCTGTTGCTCTGCTTTTAAAATCCAGGAAGGTGCAGTTTATAGCCCCTGTGCATAAGCAGCTCCAAGGCAGGAGAGAATTGCAAACAGGGCTGTGTAGACTTGGGTGCGATGCCTGCGTTTACCGTCTTCACTGCGGTGATGGTTTCACAGGTGTGTGCACCAGTCAGCAGTCACCAAATTGTACACTTTAAATATGTGCAGTTTATTGTTTTACAGCTAGAATTTAAGAAACCCATTAATTACTCTGTTAAAAAAAAATGTCAAGCATTACCCACATCCTCTCTGAGGTCTCAAGCTTTCCTTCAGACTCATTTTTGCCTTTGATAATAAAGATGGAGCTACCATTTTATTAGATAAAAATCATGTTTGATAGAATTTTTAGCAAAGTCTGTTTTTCCCATCAATTCTCGTTTATGTTGTATCAGATATGTAAATCAGACAATCTATAAATCAGATTGTTTAATTCCTATTTTTTTAATTATTAGTTTTTTTTAAGAGTTGATTTTAAAAAATGAGCGAAGCCCATCATCTCAAACCTGTTTGTAAGCAGCCTTAGTTGCAACATGAAATTTTCATTAACTGGAATATTCCTGGGGGAAAAAAATGGAACTAAACTAAATTAAATTTTCTGACTTGCAGTGTGTGGCTCTGAACATGGTTGTTGCCAATCAAGCATGAAGACCCATTTATGGTCTGTGCATACATCTCCTCAACGGACATCTTCAGACCATGTGCTTCATGCAGGAGCAACTGGCCATGTGGTTTGCTAGAGATGGGTCTTCCAAGAGAAGGGTCTTTCTTGGTGCACCTGTTAGGGAAGCAAGACCGACTTTGAATCAGCATTAGCAACACTCACGGTGTCCTGTAGCCTCCATTGTTCCTCTAGGGAACCTTGCTGTGTCCAGTCCCTCCGTGGATGGTCAAGGAAAGGATTGATGATCAAAGCAAATGATTTTATGCAGTCATGAAAAGACAGTGCCCCTGGTTTCAGTCTCATGAGCCCCATCTACAGAAATCCACAGTCGGGTTTGTCAACCTTGGCTAGAAAATTCTTTGCTTTTGGGGAGCTGTCTTATGTATTGTAGGGATACTGAGCCACATCCCTAGGCCCTACCCACTAGATGGCAGTAGCACCCCCGTCTCAAATCCCCTGAGTTGTGAAAAAATAAAAAATAAAAAATTCCAGACTTCAACAGATATCTTGAGGGATGTTGGGGAGAAACTATGCAGCTTCAGTGAAAGGATTTATACTTTTATTTTTTAATGTGAAAATAGCACTGAGTGAGTGGTCATTTCTAGGCTAAAATTTATAGCATGTTAACTACTAAAACAGTGTAAATACAGCCTATTTAAATAAAGATAAATACTTTATTTATTTACTTTGGAGACAGAGTCTCATTCTGTTGCCCAGGCTGGAGTGCAGTGGCATTATCACAGGTTGCTGCAATTTTGAACTCCTGGGCTCAAGCAATCCTCCTGCCTCGGCCTCCAGAGTAGCTGAGGCTACAGTTACAGGCCACTGTACCTGGCTAATTATGTTTTTATTTTTTATTTTTTGTAGAGATGGAGTCTCGCTATGTTGCTCAGGCTGGTCTCCAACTCCTGGCTCAAGCTATCCTCCCGCTTTGGCCTCCCAAAATGCTAGGATGATAGGCATGAGCCACTATGCTCAGCCAAGATAAATATTTTTAAACATTAAATTCGGTTTGCACCAAAGATGGGCTTCCTTTTTCCTGCCAAATTGTATATTATATTAGCATTTTTTAAAATCCTGCAAAGCGTTAGAGTCTAGCACACTGTTCATAGTATGCTTGATGTGTTTGATTGAGTTTTGTTTGGAAAGCCGATGGTAAACATGCATTGAAGAATTTTTTCTGGATGGGCATAGAAATTGACTGTAACAGTTGGAAATCTTTGAAGAATAAAAACATGGCCGAAGTAGGTAATTATCAGGTATCTGTAATAGGATGAAGATTTTGTTCAGTTCAAGAGCATCTAGCTTATTTTTTTCATCTGTGAGCATGATTATTTTTTCTTATTTTTTAATTCACAAAAATTGCATATATTAATGGTGTACAAATGATGTTTTGCAATATGTATATGGCTGAGTTACCTTTATTAACATATGCATCATGTCAAATACTTACCATTTTTGTGGCAAGAATACTTAAAATACACTCTCTTAGCGATTTACAAGTATAGGATACATTGATATTAATGGCAGTCACCACCTTATACAACAGATCATTTGGACTTAGCTTATTTCCAAATTATCTATTTATTCAGGGGAAAATTGTCCAATTTTTGAGTAAATAATCTAGCAAATAATCTGACCAAATCTAGAAACCTGTGGGTCATGAACAATTTTGTTTCCATATTCCATTCTATTCCGTATAATCTACGTAACCGAACAGAAAATGCATGAAATCACATCAGTGGTCACCTTGCGAAAGGTGGTTTTTACTTCTGTTCTTATGTTGGACGTTGGAACGGAAGCGGGATTTATGGGAAAATGTTGAGTCTTTCTCATTAGTTCAGCTCCTCTATGTGAATTTAATGCTGCCCTACATGAGACCAATTACTGAGAAAAAAAACATGGCTCTCTTTTAAAATACCTTTACTAATATTCGCGAGCAATAGATGGGGCCCTGCGATCCACGGCACTCGCAAAATATTTGAATGCCACGGGCAAGCGGGAAGAATTCAGAAGCGCTGCGCAGTTTTTCATCTCTCAGGCACACGCAACGCGAACGTTCTACCGCAGTGCCTACTTCTGTATAATTTGAGGGTCAGAGGCCACAAGAGCAGCTTCTACTTTTATTTATATATATATATATACCTGAAAAGGCGATGGAGTTTTAAAGCAAAGTATCTTAAACATATTAATGCACAGATCTTGAAAACCAAAAAAAGTCAAAGGTGTTGAGATTGGCAGCACTCTTCAGCTTTCAAATGGTAGAAATTAAATGTAGCAGCCATAAAAGGGGGCCATTTATTTTCCTTTTTAAGAGCAGTGGGAGAGCAGAAAGTCACATTAACAAAAGGGTAAGAATCTTCAGAGGCTATTACTCGCTCTTGAAAAATGAGTTAAGTGATTTCGCAGCGGGAGAGAGACAGATTTGTCGCAAGAAGTTTCATTAGTTACCAAATGAGTTTTCTCTGCCCTATATTTTCACGGAACAAGCAGCATGAAGAATCATAACCTTTCTGAATTTTTCTTGTGTTTATTCATTTTGCTAGAAGATTCCCTACCTCAGCCTTCCAGGAGTTTTGATCTTGTGGAGTGATTTGTTCATGAGGCAAGACATAGTCCGTTTCTCTCTGCCAAAGGGTAGTTTCACGTACATGCCGTTTAAACATGGAGCATATTTAAAATTATTAAACTCAAATTAAGTTATTTTTTAACTGTTAAAACTATTATGCCTGGCTTCATTTGAAGTCTTGTCCTAATATTTTAAAAAAAATAAATATGAGGGCTCAACTAAGAAACAGAAAATACCAGCTGTTTTCTTTTGACACATAACAAACTATTTTTAATCAAGCAATTTATGTGATATTTAGTCTTCCTAAACAATTAAGTGACATGGCTTCTACACAGGATAGTAAAATCCATTCATTTTCAACCATGCTCTGAAAATATTAAACGGAAAATTCCAGAAATGAACAATTCTTCCTTTTTAAATTGCACTTAATCCTGAGTAGCACACGGACAGGTACCCTCTGTCCTGTTCTGTCCATCCTGCCTGGGACGCAAAGCTTTCAGGTATCCACTAGGAGTCTCCAAAGTTACCTTCCCTGGACAAGCAGGGAGGACTACTGTACGTGTTTTATTTCACAGAATTTTGATTTTTTGTGAGTGTGCTGTTTCCCCTCTGTTTTCACCTCTGGCAAACGTGAACTGGCGTGCACTCAATGTAATCTCTTAAACTCTTGATCCATTCTATCCTGCAGAAGAATTTTACATTTTTCATTATGTCAGTCAATATGCTTTTGGGGACAGGGAACACTTGTGTTTGCATTTCCTCTTTAAATTTGTGGTTTCGTGTTTCCTCCTCTTCTTTCCCTCCCCTGGGTCTCACCAACTGCAAGGTCTCCTCAGTTCTCTAACCTCACTGCCGTGGATTAAACTCTAGCTTGCCTTGCTTCTGTGTGCTCTTTCTCAAGCTTACATAGCCTTCTGCATCCACGAAGGTGCTACACATATTAAATCCAAATGACTTCTCCTTTCAATGGAGCAAGTGTTTATTTTTGTCCTTGCTGTTCTGAAAAGTGAACTGTGCATGTGGATAAAACAATCAGATCTACAAAAGGCACACAGGAAAATCATTTGTCCCCCACTCCTGGACACATCCAGGTCTATCAGAGCCTTCATCTCTTTCTTGTGTCCTGAGAATCCTTCCAGAGATACTCGTGGCTAGACAGCATGTAAATGCTAGTACAGTAGACCATTCTGTACATCTTGCCTTTTCCACTTAATAATGTAACTTTGAGATTGTCCTACTTTGAAACATAGCCTTCTGCCTCATTCTTCGGACAGGCTCCATGACATAACGTCATTCAAGGACCAGCCTGCCGCTGAGGTTGGACATTTAGGTCGTTTCCAAACAAACTTGCTATTAATACTGTAAGTTATGGTGCAGCGAAAAAAATCTTCATGCACCTTTGAGTGGTGGTCAGATTTTCTATCTATTTTAAACTTATGTAAATGTTTAACCAATGAGTTAACCAACGTAGCTACCTACCACAACCTAAGAAATTACATCTTGGCCACATTTTTGCCTACAGAAGGTATGATACAAAACGTGACATTTTTGTCTTTCTCATGTAGGTAATCTTTCTGTGAAGGGCCAGGCAGTAAACATTTCAGACTTGTGAGCCACACGGTCTTTGTCCTGACTACCCAAATCTGCCATTGCAGTGTGGAAGCAGCAATGCCTGATTTGTAAATGAACACATGTGGCTCTCTTCCTGTAAATCTTTATTTATAAAGCAGGTAGCAGGACAGATTTGATTTCTCGATCATAGTTTGCTGTCCCCTGGCCTATCCCATAGGTCAGTAATAATTTTTAATTTTTCTTTTATTTGGTATGAGTTAGGTTGGGAAAAACAAAACAAAACAAACAAAAACCCTCATTTCATTACATACGAAATGTCCGATTACAAATCAAAAGTGTGGTTCATTATATCTCAAACAAGAAGCAGTACAGTTAATCAAAGTATGCACCTAAACTATCAGAACAGTTGTGTAGTCTTAACGGAACCTTATTTATGCCAGCTGCGAAGACACCTGAGGAGTGAGTGGCAATGAAATTGCAAAATGCATTTTCCACAGCTTGTTGAGAATTAAATATTTTTCCTTGCAAGAAGTGGTCCAAAGCCTGGAAGAAGTGGTAGTCAGATGGTGCCAGGCCTGGTGAATACAGTGGATGACAGAGTTTCCAAGTCCAGCCTCTGTAGTTTGAGTGGTATTTTGTGCGACACGTGGTCAAGCATTGTCCTGTGAGAGGATTGTCCTGTCTCTACTGACCAACCTTGGCTGCTTCATCGCAGGCATCCTCATCATTTCATCCAATGGATTGCACAGAAATTTGCTATAGTCAATTGATCAGGTTTCATGAAGCTGTAGTGGATAATACCAGTGCTGGACCACCAAACAGGGCACCATTAGCTTTTTCTGATGAATATTCGGATTTGGACTGTGTTTTAACACTTCGTCTTTATCCAACCATTGTACCGAATGCTTGCGATTGTCAGAAAGAATGCGTTTTCTCATCACTTGTAGCAATACACTGTAGAAATGGTTCACCTTTATGTGGTGACAGCAAAGACAGACAAGCTTCGAGAGAGTTTCTCTTCTGATGCTTGCTTAATTCATGCAGTGCCCATCTATCCAGCTTCTTTTATTGCCGATTTGTTCCAAATGGTTCAATATTTTTGGAACAGTAACATCAAACCTTGCTGCTAATTCACACACAGGTTGAGATGGATTCCCTTCCACTACAGCTTTCAGCTCATCATTATCCACCTTGGTCTCAGGTTGCCCATGTGGCTCATTTTCAAAATTAAAACCACCAGAACAGAACTTCTCAAGCCATCCACATGCTGTGCGTTCATTAGCCACATCCTTCCCAAACACTTCCTTGACACGTTGAGCTGTCTGTAATGCACTGGTTCCGTGATGGAACTCATATTCGAAAATATCGTGAATTTTTGACTCATCCATGGTTTCACAAAAATTACTCTAAAAACAATTTGAAAGATAATCATGAGTCAAAATGTGCATTTCAGAGACTGAGGATTTACCTTCACAATAAAAAATAAAACAAGAAGTGTTAACGTGAAATGTCAGAGATATCAACTATCTAACTTAGTCCCTAAGGAAATCAGACATTTCATACTTAATGACCTGATAATAAAGCTAAAACGTAATAAAAAGCATGTTTTGTTCCTTTGTGTTGCCACATTTAGTCTTAACAAAATAATCAGACTTCATATTGGTGTTCAATTTTATAGTTTTCTGAGAAGCGTCAACCCAGAATGGTTTATATGATCTGTACAACCTTACTTTGAGATATATTGTAATTTTACACATAAGGAATCTGGCAGCTCAGAAATATGTAGGAGCCTGAGCAAGAGGAATGGTCATACACACAGAGCTGAGGCTCTCAGTCCATTTTGGACTTCGGTTCTGGGGTCCTCTTGTTTCCTTTTGCAGTGGCTCTCACTTGCCGTTGAGATTAAGGTGGTGCCTCATAAGCTACACCCCACTCTCCTGCCTGGAATCTTCCTTGTTATAGTTTAATTCCATGCAGGGACCTGCAGTCCTGCACAAAAGCATGCAGCATCTTGTTTGCAAGGCTGTTCCTGAACCATGCCGTTCTCCTCGAAACTCTTCCTTTCTGCCAAAGCTGTCTTCTCCTCTTATCTGACTTGCTACGAGATGTCACAGCAGGGCAGGGAAGTGACTGTTTGCTTGATACCAACACAGACAGTAGCAGGAACGTGGCAACCCTTGTTGGGATGCTTCTCTAGTGCAGAGACAACACAGCACTGATTCTCTCTGTCACCCAGCCACGGCCGGTCCAATCCACACAGAATGAGGGTTCCTTCCTGCATGAGCAGTTTGCCATCCTTGCAGGATTTTGTCACCCCCTCCTATCTGCTTTTTGGAGACAGCTGCCTACCTACCTGTTGAAAAGAATGAATGAATCCATATACCTGAGTATCTGTCTTGATTTGGAAACTGCAGGTCAGCTGCACAAGAACTGCATCAGTCCCTTACCTGGGTCCCTGCCATCCGATGCTCCTCCTAAGAGGAAATGTAGGCCCTTGCTCTCTTCCTACACATAGCTTCTATGTTATCCATTTGTCCTTCCTCTCCTGCGTTTTTTTTTTTCAACTTCTTTTTAATTTTAGAATATTACAGTAGTACAAACATTTTGGATACATAAATTGCTTTTGTACCATTTGAGTCAAAGTTATAAGTGTGCCCATCCCCCAGACAGTGTGCACTGTACCCAGTAGGTGTGAATTTACCCATCCCCTCCTCCCCCTCCCAACTGCTGATTTCCGATGAATGTCATTTCTGTATTTGCACGTAAGTATTGATCAATTAGTACCAATTTCATGGTGGATACATGTGGTGCTTGTTTTTCCATTCTTGTGATACTTTCTTAGAAGAATGATCTCTAGTTATATCCAAGTTAATACAAGAGACATTAGTTTGCCATTTCTTTTGTGGCTGAGTAGAACTCCCTGGTATACATAGACCACATTTTATTAATACACTCATGGATGGGTGGGCACTTGGGTTGTTTCCACATCTTTGCAATTGTGAATTGTGCTGCTATAAACATCCGAGTGCGGGTGTCATTTTTATAGAATGTTTTTATATTTTACGCATTTCCATTTATATAGAGGATGTTGCCCATTCATATACGTATAAACATCTTAATTGATAGGAATCATGTCATCACATTTTCACACAATAGGCAATAGAGGAAGTGGACTAACTTCTCTATGAATCTTATCGATTTTTATATTAATTGCAACAATCTGCCAAGGTTGCTTCTTTTATATATTTAGTAACAGTGTATTCATAAGGCATTTGGTAGGTGATTTTTATAATTTTCAGTGACGATTTTGCTCTTGTTTGTTTCTGAGTAAAATAAGGATAACTGTAAGAACTTAGTCACAAAATGCCAGTTTCCAAGAGTAAGTGCTACGCAGTGGGGGAAATTTGGAAACGCAAGGACTGGGCAGAAGCTTTGGGGGGTGGCTTGACAAACAGGTTACACATTCAAAATCATTTATTCATACTTGGCAGTTCGCATCTCTTAAACCTGAATACTACGTAGCAAATCAAGTCAACAAGATGAGGGGATGTGCAAGTCAACAAGATGAGGGGACCGTACATGTGCACGCTCACACACGCAGGGATGTAGACACATACGCACCGATGTGTGTGGAGGTGTTATTTTTTACATTATTTCTGCATATTAAACACGTTCATCTTTTATTATGTATTGTTTACTGAGGCTATACCATACACTCAATTACCGTTACCTAAAAGATGTTTCAGATTGCGCTCAGAGCAGAAATCAACTAATTACCTTTAAGAATGAGCTTACATGTAGAGGTGGGGAAAACGTTTAAAAAAAAGAATTAAAGTTCCTATCTTGAAGTATTGTCTTACTTCACTTTTTCTGTATGCCAAGAATGGTCTTTGCTTTCAGGACACACATTCTGATCCGATTAATAGTTTTGCTAAACTGACCCAGAGTGGAATGTATTGTGGGTGCCTAGCAGGAAGGTTGCCTTTAAAGCGCAATTCTGTCTAACATAATTTCCCCCGAGGCTATTATGGGTGTTATTGTGCAAATCATACTCAAATGAGGATGTGGGCAGTGGAGAAGAAATTGATTAGGGAAACGTGTCATCTCCTTGCAAAAAGGAAAACGTTGTTGAGGAAATTGTTACCCATAGGACAAAAGTGCTGAATTAACGTCCGCCTTCTGAAAGCATTTCTCTGAAGTGAAAATTATAGTGAATTGTGCTCATTTCAGTTGTGACTTGGTCCTTCTACCAGGAACTGTTTCAAAGTCAGGAAAGAGGAGGTGATTCACATTCGTGACTGCGGGTTTCCTGACGTTGGTATGAAAAGCGACAGGTGAAAGGTATTGCAAATGCAACTCCTTGGCTTTCATTAAGACTGCAGGGACAGAATTCATCATGATCTATCTGGACCCTGGAAACACAGGTCAGAAGGTCTGCAGCTGGCCTGCAAGGGCTGGGGCCAGGCAGAGTTGAGGTCCGGGTGAGAGAATGCTCACAGAGTTGGGACCCACGGAGGGTGCCTTTGAGTGCAGATGTCATTATTCAGCATTATCCACGTGAAAAAGGACGACACTCCTCTGCTGAGAACTCTGATCTGATGCATGATGTAAGAGGTCCAAATGTCTAGGCAACAGTGACTTTTTGGAACCAGGTGAGAGAAGGAATTACAGATAGTTCGCCTGTTACTTGGGAGACTGAGCTAAGACTGCCTGGCCTATGGGAGGTCTCATAATTATTTTTAAACCCAGAAATCTTATTTCTAATAGGTATTAGTTATACCTTGTAATTCTTAATTATGTCTAATCATCATAATACGAATGCTTTATTTCTAACCACTGAGCTTTCCAGCCACTGAACATGTTTAAACACCATCTGTACAAAGAGCAGGCAAGGTGCTACACAGGCGATTTCCATATTGTAAGAGACTTTGGATTGAATTAAGCCAATGATTCTTTGTCATTCTGAGCTTCTTTAAGTCTAGGCTTTTACTACCCCAAACTCTTTGTCCTCTTTACTTTCACCATGGCTAACTGTATTGTTTGAAAGCTGAGTGGAGGCATGGCCCTGCGTTCTGAGATCTTGACGGTTGACCATAGCAGCGTGCAGGTAGGAAAGAGACGCGCATGACTAGGTAAGGCTCTGCAATTCCTATTATCTAAACTTGGAAAGTAAGCGTAGTGAATTTATTAAGGTAGGGCTGAAGGAACCACCCTATTCCAACAGTATAGAACCCAAGAAGAAAAAAAAAAAATTCATAAAAGAGACAGGGTTTTATACATTGCTCCAGAGAAAATATCAGATTAGTATTGATAGCCTAGAAAGATGCTGAATGAAGAAGTCTACATAAAAGGCCTTGTAGAAAGCTAGAAATGGACATGCCAGTGCGTCTCGTGGAAAATGCTCTGAATTTTGGAAAGAAGAAATTCCTACTGAAGCTTGTAGAAAGCAAATCATTCTCATCTGCAAAGGAATTGCAAATAGATTGCTAGTTGTTTTCCCTAAATCATTCAAATCCTGCGCGATCACTACGTGCCGGTGTCGGAGTGACGACAATGACCAAGCCAATTCTGGAAGGAGGAGTTGAGAGAGAGACTGAGCACACAAATCCACAGAGGCGTCGGCAAGTCTAAGGTGTGGAATTGATGGGCCATCCCCGAAACAGGTCCGCGGTGGCGATTGTGGTAACTCAAGCCTCAGAGATTGGACTGTACATTGTCCAGAACAGCTTCGTCATAATCGCAGGCAAATTGAAAATACACAAACCTCATCCACAACATGCCCTTTATTGGAAGAATTTGGGAGAAGGATCCATTTTCCACTAAGCTCATCTTCTACCCAATGTCCACTGAGAGTGACATTTGCCATTCACGTCCCTTTTAGAAAAGAATGAAACCTCTAAAAGTGAGCATCAGAGCATCGTAATAAAACTACTGCATGAGGGATTTGTCCAGTTTCCTTTCTTTATGACTAATGGATTCCTTCATTGAAAAAAAAAATTATTGATCAGCCACTTAGCCTGTGGCTTCTGCTATCGGGGACCCAGCGCACAGTCGGACGGGAAAGCAAATCCATAGATGGGTTTTTTGCCATCTGGAGGTCATGTTCCTGGAGATCCACCTTAGGGTGGAAATCAGATTTCTGGACTGTAAATCTGAGGACTCCTAGGAGGTAAACTGATAAAAGGGGAGGGTGGATGGAGTGTGGTGGCCGGGATTGTTCAGCACCTGCAGACAGAGCCGGAGCTAGGCAGAGGCTTGGTATCCCAGGGAGAGCGTGGAAAACCTTACAGGGAATAATCTTCCTTGTGTGTCCTGCAAGTGCTTTTCTTTGTGCATGTTCCCGGGGCTTGAAGGAGAAGGAGCCAGTCTGTGTGTCTACTCGTCTCCCACGTTTATCACCCAGGCGTGGCACTGCTGGTGCAGAGGAAAAAATAACCTTTCCTTAGCACCACTTGCCCCGCTTTACCAAGTTCCTTCTCCTCTGAGCAAAGCTGTGTGACACCCAAGGTTCATGCACACAGCAGAAGCGTGCCGGAATGACTGAGCTTTCTACCGAATTCTTTCAGCTTCCCTTAGCCGTGTGGTCTCAGGAATGTATGATAGCTCTCTCCTGTGCTGCCACAGAACAAACAGGAAACATCAGACAGGGGCAGTGACGGAGAGAACAGAAACCCCTTTCTCCTGTCCTACTCCTAGCTAAGGCTCACGTTTGAGTTCATCGAGGGCTGACTGCAATAAAATAAAATAAAATAAAAAATGAACAGTGCAAAGGAGATTTAAAGGGAGTTCTACTGACCGTCATCAATTTTGTAAGACTTTAAAATAAGTCCTCGGTACGTTTTGCTGTTAACAATAGTATTTTTTTTCCTGGAGCAAGGCACACGAAAGGAATAAATGAGAGCCCTAAATTGCATCAAACTTAACGCTACATCAGTGGTATCTAATCTCCTTCGCCCATGATAAAATGGCCTCATTCTGTCAGCTGCAGACCTTGCTAACTTTTTCTCAGACAATGGACCAAATTTATCCTCAGCCTGATAGAGATCTTTATTGCATTCCCCGCCACCCGCCTACTGTATCTAGGGTTAGGATGAGAAATGGGCAGTGATGCTGTGTTTTATGGAAACAGTAAAAATGGAAATAATCCTACAGATTTGTCATCTGCCTTCTGGCATAGGTTTCCTTACAAAGCTGCCTTTTCCCCTCCAAGTTTTAAGTAATCGATTTTCACAACAATCTTTCCTGATATCCGGTTTGTTCATGGCTGATTGCCCAAACGACTTCAGTTTGCATTCTGGAAATTTAGTAGAACCTTGGCATTTTACAAAATGACCCATGTCTTCTGTACTCCAACCATTGAATGAAACTATCCGAAAAGGGCCGTTTCAAAATTAAAATTTTATATGCCACTGCCATGTGTGTTTCTCCTTCATTGTCACACAAAAAAGCATCCTTGAAGAGTATATTTAAATGTGACAATAAACCATATAACCATTTGCCTGTGCCTGTCTGGTTTTGAGTATACTTATTTATTATTAAGCACAGGCCAATGTGGTATGAGGTGAATCATCGCTTTTCAGGGTTTGCTTTAGAGTACTAATTGGCTGTTCTACTTATGGGCTAAGCATAATATTTACAGATTATGCACAAAAAATCACACTCTCTCCACGAATTTTCATGTCCTGGGAGCTTTGTAAAGAAGTAGCAAAGTCTGACCTGAAAAGTTAAGCTGTCTGAGTGAGAAATCAAAGTGATTAATTTGCTAAGTGTTTATTAATATTTAAGCTGAGTTTATACATGATTCAACATCTTACTCATACTTAAAATCTGTTTCTTTGGTTTGCCAACTGCCTGTACTATTTTGTGACAACATATTTTCTTTAATATTGCCCGTGTACTCTAATAAAGTATAAATATAAAGCACTTGCCATGTTTTGCCCTTTCGAGAGCTCCAATGAACACGTTTCCAGATGCTAGTATTTTTAACTGCAGTAGATAAAATTCCAAAGCCAAATCTTTTCAGTGTCTGAGGAGACGTTGATCAATGATCAATCCCTTTTACAGAGAGCCTGGCATGTGGCTTGCTTCCCTTTATACTGTAAACCTCTCCCCAAAGGTACCTAGCAGCCAACGGGGCATTCAATTCAGTGAAATGAAAACGGTGTTAAGACTGCAGAGTCGTGATAAAGGCACCAAGAGCTGCTTCTTGGAGAAATGTTTCTGTCATTCAAACTGAATCTATCCAGCCACGTATGTTTGCCTAGTGGGGGTCATTGTTACGTAGAGTTGTAGAACATTTACTTTGGTATAAGCTTTCCTCACTGACGTTGGGAGGTGGCTTACCTACTCCCAGATTTCATTTAATCACCAGCTTAATGAGAATATGCTTATCCCACGGAGAGTGTGGCAGGCAAGGATGCTCACCTGCCTCCAACTCCTGTGTTCTGTGGTTTCAGCACCGGCACCATGGACAGTTCCAAGCAGGCCATTCCGCCATGATCCCATACTCACCCCGCCCTCCAACAAATGTGCATGACCGTGTGTCTCTTTGGAGGGCTATCTCTGACTCTACTAAGGACCACACCGTGTGCAGGCACAACCCAAACATGCAATGGGATTAACACTAGCAGGGTTGAGGGGTGGCTCTCAACCAAAGGTGTGCATGGAAAAATGTGATACTCACGGCACGCTCAGATAGTGCAATGATTCTGAGGCAATTTGATGGAGTGCCCCAGAGGTTTTTGAGAAGAACAAAGCCCAAGTAGGCCTCATTGGTAACAATGCATGCTCCATTTGCTGACGCTTCCCCCATCCAAATTATTTACCTGCACCCCAGTTCTTGTCTCACGTGGGGCCTTTAGAGTAACCCCCAAATAAGAGGATACGGATGTGTGGGTGAAATGTTTGATGCTTGCGTGTGCTTTTCCTTTGATGGGGGTTGATCACCAAGTGTGTCAAACACTACTGTAGACACTCAGCACATGCATATAAGATTTTGGTGTTCTTTCTCTGACTTTGATGAGCCATCCAATTTGATAGGGTGTTTTCCGAACACCCAGCTCTTCTTTGAACTCAGCATGTATATTCATTACCTTAGAATCCACGTAACATAGCTGTGCATGCTTCCTTTAGTCCTATTTAGTGTTCTACGGAAACTAGATGAGTTCATGGACGTAGGGGGCATGCTCATATCTCTATACATTTTAACTATCATTCCTGAAGGCGTTATCTAGAAAAGGTTCTCTTCTTTTTGAAGTCGCAGAGCACTGATAGAACTGTAGGGATGCTGTTATATTTTAGCTGAAACGATCCACATTTAAAGTGAAAAGCTGGACTGCATTGTTCTTATGGGGCCTTCATGTGCAAATTTCACCTCACTTCCATTTTTCCCCTTCTCATCCTTTACGTGACAGCTAGTTCTTATTTTAGGTATAATCCTTTAAAAAATACCTGGACTGGAATAAATTTACCACTCTGTGTGTAGTATATTTACCACCATTTTCTTCTCTTTGCATTATATTTTAATTATTTATGTCAGGCAATACCGACTAGCTCTCTAACTTGAGAATTCCTGCCAACAGGGAATTTCCTCTCCTTTATTTTTGCATGCCCAAAAAGTTATAGAGGACTGAGTGTGCTCTGCTACCCTACCTTTGATGATAGTACTCCAGAAACATCCACCTTGCTCAAGACCCAACTCAAATACATTCATTGTCCTGAGGCCATCTTTGCATCTTCTATGCTTCCTCTGCCCTTGCATATACTTGCATGCTTAGCTCACACAGGGGCATCAAGAAATAGTACCATGTTATTATGAACGTACACATGATGTAGTAAGAGTAATGAAAGTAAAGATGTTCTAAATTAGGGGAGGGTGAATGCTTGGCTTTTAGGCAGAAAAAGAGAAATGGTGATGTGAAAAGATTTCATGGAACTGCTGGCATTTGAGCAGAATTTTACAAACTAGGCTTAGGCTTCAGTAGTCAAAGATGAGAGAAGTGAGTGTCCCTGCAAAGTTCTGTGGCCTGGGTCTCCTTTCTCTTGGTTTAGTGAGCAGAATTGAGAATCAGAGTGCAAGTGGGGCTATTGGACTTTGCTGGGGACCAGTCCTTACAGAATTGAAGTGGTTCTTTTGAACCTCTCTAGTAATCCCAGGGTTTGCATTTTAACGACAATTAATTGTATTGGTCTTACGATAAAATTTTCTTTATTTGCTGGTTTTGAGATATTGGTTATAGAGAGCAGGAGAGGTCTCAGGCTGTCTAGGCTGCCAAAACTTTTCTCTGTTCTTGCATTTCACTATAAGCAGTCGGGAGGAACCACGCCATATCTTCAACACTTTGCTCATAAATAGTTTTCACTAAATACCTGCTTTCATCCCTCACACGGTCTACCTTCCACGAAACACTAGAGCATGAACACAACCCCACCAAGCTCCTTGTCACTGTATATTAATAGCAATGTTGGCTTTTCCTCCTCTGTGGAATGACATACTTCCCATTTGCATCGTAGACCTCATCAGAGTGGCCTTTCGCACCCCTGTTTCTCACTGGCCTTCTGTTCAGAATTGATTAGGTCTTCTCTGAGAAGACGGAGGCTTTCTTTCTTTTCAAACCTTCTGCTTTGTTTCTGAGCCCTCACCGGAACTGCTTTCTGAGGTCTATCCACGGCAATGTAGGCTGTGTCTAGCATGTCCTTCAAGACACTTCCAACCTCAACTCATTACTCAGTTGCGAAGTTGCTTCCACAATTGGAGGTATCTGTTACATCAGTACCCCGCTCTCAGTGGCAATTTATGTCTCAGTCGTTTCAGGCTACCGTAACAAATTACCATCAATCGGGTGGCTTATAAACAATCATTGCTCACAGTTCTGGAGGCTGGAAGCCCAAGATCAAGGCGCCAGCAGATTCAGTATTTATTGATAGCCCACTTTGGGTCTATAGATGGCATCCTCTCGTTGTTTTCTTACATGGCAAAAGGGATGCGGGAGCTCTCTGAGATCTCTTTAACAGCACTAATCCCATTCATGTGAACACTACCCTCATGACCTAACCACCTCTCAAAGACACCGTCTCCTAAAATCATCTCGTGGTGGGGTTGGGATTTCAACATTGAATATTTTGGGGAGACACCAACATTCAGCCCATCGAAGGAGATAGCACAGGAGAACTATTGAAATCCATAAACTATTTCACTGTTTTGATTACTCAGGTGGAGCAAAGGCAATGCATGTAACCTAAACATTTGCATTCCTGTAATATTCTGAAATAAAAAAATATATATATTAAAAAACACAAACTCAAATGGCTTTTTCTGTTCTACATTTTTACTTTATCTTCATTATTATTCATCCAGAAAAAAATGTATGATGGTATTTAATTCTCCCATGATGTGTTGGTAAAAGTCTTGCTAATACTTAATGTTGAATACTTTGGATTATTTTATTAGCTAATACAGACAAGCACCGTCTCTTTTCCTCTTATTGCTTGTAACCACCCCCTCCTGGAATGCAAAATAAGATGTGCTTTTTGATTCACACTTACACTACCGTGGAGGCAGCATCACTTAATAGTGCAAAATGGAAGAAAACACAGGCATAAGATGTCAGGGAGGGAAAGGAGACGGAACCTTTCAGGTTTCTCTTTCTTTGGATTCTCACCTGTCTTAGAAAGGTGTTGTGCTCCTCCATGTGCACCTGCAGAATAAATAAGAGCATCCTTGAATGCTGTATGTGTGTAGGTCAAAATAATACACATTTTTTTTTTTTGTTAGAAGACTTTCAGGTGATAAATCGTTCTCAAGATAGCTCAGGGGTTCACCAACATGTAAAAATATGTTTAAAGTTTGAAATGACTCATATTTTTCAGTATCCATGGCAAAGAACTGCTTTTCCAACCTTAATAGGGTTTCAAATTGACATTGACATTTTAGTAAATCAGAATTAGCTTTTTCTTTTTAAGCTCCCGTGTCTTATGTAAATGGCTGGGCTGACTTTTATGGAATTGAATATTCGAGAAAATGTCATGGAACCTAATATAAAACAAGTTAACATTCTCATTTTTAGATCTTAAAGGGATATGGTGTTAAAATATAGATTTTGATGCCCATCCAACCTGTGCTAGGTTTTCTGTGTGTATGTGAATTTCAAATTCAAGAATTTAGTGTGTCTGTGAAAGTGCATATATCCCCATTGAAAACAAAATTGAAATTCTGAGATTATTATAATGTACTTAAATTAGAGCTGCTCCAAAAAGTCAAAGACTCTTGATGGAGTGACAATAGATTTCTATTCACAGCTTCAGAATCTTTTTATTCTCATTGTTACAAGTCTACCAAAATATCTGTTAACTTCTGAAGGCCAACCTTTCATTACAAAAGTCATTATTCACAATTCTAACTTTTTTTCACAAAGAAGTTTCTACGGCTTTATTATACCTTTGTTTACAATAAAATTCCCTGCCCTAAGATCTCAAATTTATTATTAATGTGAACATTTTAAACATGTTTAGAGGAAAATAATTTTGTGAAAGATAGTGTAGGTTATGGAAAACGCCACGGTGTGGTATAATATTCACAGACTTGAAAGAACATTACCTTGAGTATGAGCTAATTATTGGATCAGAAGACCTGGTTCAGACAGTGTCTTACTCCATTTAGTGCGGCTATAAAGGAATGCCTCAGGTCAGGTAATTTATTCTTTTAAAAAAGGTGTGTTTGTCTATATTTGTCTCATGATTCTGATGGCTGGGAAGTTCAAGATTGGGCATCTGCCTCTGGTGAGGGCTTCAGGGTTTTTCACTCATGGAGGAAGACAGACAGGAGCCTGTCTGTGCTCAACTCACATGGCAAGAGAGGAAGCGGGGGGAGGGAGGGAGGGAGAAGGCACCAGGCTCTTTTTAACCACCAGCTCTCTCAGGACCTAATTGAGCAAGAATTCACTTATTACCATGAGGATGGCACCAATCCATTCATCAGGGATCCATCCCCATGACCCAAGCATCTCCCATTAGGCCCCCAACATTGGTCTCAAATTTCAACATGAGGTTTTAGGGATAAACCTCCCTCCAAACTATAGCAGATGGCAACCTGGCTAGGAAACATAAGCAATTATGTTATATAATTTAAAAATACGTGAGCATCCACCTGCTCCCCTAAAATCTTCCCTCATGTCCTGTTACTTTACTTGAAATTCCCTTCCACTGCACTATTATTTTGGGCTAAAGAACCATGTCTGTAGCAGGCTACTGCTTAACGTTCTAAATAGAAAATATAGTAAAATATGCTTCTTGCACACAACTGGTGTTATTCTCTATGACGTGCAAGAGACAACAGCATAATAAAGATAAATCCTTCTTTATTCTAAATCAAAATGGGGCACTTTTTGGCTTTCCTGTAGTTCATTAGTTCTAACTTCCATTGTGGGGTTATTTAATGATGTTTTTTAAAATATTGCCTTAAATATATTTATTCCTTAACAGGTTTCAGAAATACAGATATGGATAACATAGTGAAATTTCTCCATCAGTGTTTTCTGTGTATTTTCTCCAGATCTTTATTGAATCTCATACTGCTGTTCTATAGCTGTCCCACACACCCACACATGTATACATTTATGCACCTGTTTCCTTTTAGTGTTTGTTACAAAAACTGGCATCGTATTAATTACAGTACTCTGTGATTTGCTTTATTCACTAAATTCCATTCTTAGTATGGAGGTTGACTAAAGTTAGTAGTTTTCAAACAATTGTGTACTATTCGACTTAATCAATGTGCCATAATTGGTTAAACTGCCTCACAGTTTGGGGGCGTTTATGCACAACATTGCATCGAAAATCTCTCCTTCTATTCTTTCGTAGTTTGTGATAATTCTAAAATAATCCTAAAGTGGTTGCTGTGCAATCCTATCACAATCCCAAAGGCTCATTATAATGCCACAGAAATAAATAGGACAGCCAGTGCCCATTAGCTCAGGTGTCCATAGGTTTATTGGTAAAACATGTATTGATCTGTTCATGCAAGGTTGGAAGTGCCCTGGTATAGAAATGTAAATCATAACGAAACAAAAGCAAACGGCATCACCACTGAGAAATCAATAGGAACATTCCTTGAGGGCTCTGAGTATTTGAAAAATATTTCAAATTTAGGTCTGGGAGCAGGACCTGACTGCTCCGACCACCCCATACACTGGTAATGTGAAATGCAGGATGGATATCCAGCTGAAAGGGAAGTTGCAGTAAGAAAACACAATAGACAGGATCCTGTTACGTATCTGCTTATTAGTTTGAGGAGGACAAATACTGTTGTTTTGAAGTCATGTGCACATTCCAAGAGTGGTCTACCAGCCCACGGCAGAAAACCCACATCTTAGTTCTTCAGCTGTACACATCTCAATCAACAGAGCTTCTTGTCACCGTCATGTCAGAAATGCACTTTGGTCATGAAAAGAACGCCAGTTAGGTCATGATGAATGTTAGCATGGGCTCTCGTTAGTTCATGAAATTTGTGAAAAGATATCCAAGATATATGAACTGCCTGAAATGTTTTAGAGAAAATCCCCACACGTGTACAATCAAAGTATACGTATCCAGAGCTGGCTATACCATTGGCCTCCTCCAGCACACATGGCATGAAGTCCTTGTGGTACTCTGCCCCGGCATTGACTACGGATAATTTCTCATTGCCTGATGCTAACTGAAAAGATGAAAGAATACCCTTCGGGCTGTCTTCAGAGGTATGGGAGTCAGAGGAGCTACAGGATACAAGTTATACCCTTGAAAGAGTGTAGAGCAATCCACATGAACTGTTTTGTGCCTGCTGAGGGAGTCTAATGAGCGCCTCTATGTGTAACGTATTTGGACCCAAGACGTACAGGACGGAATATGGGCAGAAGGAAGGAATTGCTAACCATCACCCACCTAGTTATTTTTCTCGAGTCACTGTTACCTACTGAAATGAACCCAAGAATTGCACGTGAACAAATGAGCTGAACTAGTTTGCAATAGTGTCTTTACAGTTTGACTTGGGGCTGCCCCAGGGGTTGGACCTAATGAAACTCAGCCGGGTTGTATAACACTGCAATATACTGCATGCCTTGACTCTCTGCAACCTTGTTCTGTACAGGGAAATGCTGCCGCATGTGTTTGCTGCAGGCAAATCTTAAATAAACCACGACCTAGCGAGAAGAAGAAAATGATGCAGAGGGAGAGTTCAGGGAAAGCAGAAGACAGTGATGCTGACTCGCAGCCAGCATGGTACAAACGCTCACGTTCCAGTATGGGTTTCAGAGGTCTCATTGTTTTGGAAAGCCATTTTTGAGGTCATTGTAATAATATGCCAAGCATTCGAAGGGGTCTGCAGAAGGCACACAAGCCGTGGGCTTATTAGCGTAGCTGCTCAGACTTCAGGCAGCAACAATACTTTTCAACCCACTTAGCAACATTTAACCAGGAGGGTTAGGAGTGTGTGCTACTAACGTTGTACACTTGCTATTCTTAATATTGATGGAAACACCATTTTCCTTTTTCTTCCTCAATCTCCACTGCCTCCATCTATTGACACGTTGAAAGAAAAAAAGATGCATGGACCACAGTGTCTATTTAAACTCACTCTGATAAATTTAATGGTATACTCTTTTTTTTCTCTTATCCAGATGACTGTAAGAGTTTCAGAATTATTTTTGCCCTTGTTAAATTAATGTATGATTTTTTTTTTGTGGAAACGTTCACCTTTTTTTCCTCACTGCTCCATGGCTTCCATCACCAACAAACCCTGACTTTGAGGGAATTTCTCAGCATTTAGCATGTCCATCGGGTGCAGCACACAGGTTTGGTTAAATAAAAGTGTCTTCTTTCGGGAATAAGATAACAAGTGTTTTCTATGAAATGTGTAAAAATGGTTCTCATTACACCAGGATAGTAAACACCAAGATAAAGCCAATTTAAAAGGGAATCCATTTGAAAAATAATTAAATAAATAAAATAATGCACAAATACCTCACTTCCCTGCATATCGGGGAGAAAGGTTTTACATGCTTTTGCAAAAATAAAACTCTAATTATGGAATTAAGTATACTGGATAAAAGTTAAGTTACACCTGAAATTATGTGAAAACTCATAGGCAAAAAAGTGATTCAAGGGCTGCTTAGTGACTACTGTTGATGTGGGGTTTTTTGGGGGCTGTGATTAGTGACTTGCCTATATCTTGATTTGTCAAATGCTTCAGGTGATTCCAGCTCTCTGGTTAAACTCATGAAATCCTGCAATCTTTGCAAGACCTGCTATTTGACTTCACTACTAACTTGCTCTGTTTCGTCAACTAACAGTATTTGGAATTCAGGCAGAGGGTCACTAATGCCCACTTGCATGCACACACGGAGATACAAGAGCAGTGTACAATTAAGGATGTTGAATAAAAATTTCATGTCACTGCATTCTTTCTTAGGAAACAAAGAGAATGTCTGCTATGAGGCTTTGATACTGACGGCACTGATGCGAAGGCATATGCTAATGTCATAAATGTTCATGATGAGAGGCAGCACTTCCTGCTTGTGTGAAAACCTTGTAACTCCAACTCTAGGGCTTTCTGTCCCTGTTATTTCTTTCTGGGACTCAGATGTTAAAGACAGAGAGGGAGTGCCGGAATGTCCCAAAGACAGCCACAGGAAATTAGCATCCCTTCCACACAGAAAAAGAGGGGGGGAAAGCACAGGAATGTTCTATTTATTTTTTAATATTTTGCACATTAAAATGCAGGTGGTTATGGAAGGGGTTAAATTTTTATCCACAACTATCCTTCGTGAAAAAAACAGGGATCTACAAAAATGTTGGGGATATATCAGAAATAGTTTCTGGAATGGATTTTTGGGGTGTCTGACACAGTTGATCAATTTCTTCTCTCTCCCTGTTTCTTCCTTTACACACCCTTCCCCCCCCACCCAGCACATGGTATTCTTAATGTCTTAACACACCACACCAATAGGAAATGCCAATAATTGGATTGTAAAACTGGCAGTTCTTTTCTGTGTAATGGGTGATGGTCTCCAAAGCCGTCTGGTAACCCTTCTGTTCCCAGGATGGTACATATTTCAGTCAATGGGAAGGCAACGAGAGAGAGAGCTTGGTGGTTCTCAGAGGGCATGACTTGGGTAGCTGCATTTTCTAGTAGCAATACTAATCTCTCCTGTCCTTGTGGTTTCTACCCAATGTGTAATTTATACAGATTTCCTCCACATGTCTGCATAGCTAAACTATTACCAGTTTTATTGTTACATTCTCAATGTGTGCATGCCTTAGAATATAATTGATGGTATAAAAACCAGCCTGTTCTCTCTTTACTTTTTGTTCTGTGATCTTTAAAATGTTGATTCCCCGGCAAACACACACACACACACACACACACACACACACACACACATTAAGCCCAGTCATGATGCTGTTTTCTCCCGTTTGATTTGGAGTGTTGCAGGGGTTTTATTTATGATATCCAGGAAAGGGTGCATATGGGCAATACCACGGAGGTGGGGTATTCAGAAGGCACATGGTGACAATTTGTTATTTATATTTGTCCTGAATGCTTTTCACGCCATTGACTTTTTAAGAATATCTTGCATTGATTTCCAAACAAATATACAACACGAGCAGCCTTTCTTAAATGTCTTTGATCTATATAGTGTGTAGTTCTGACTACTTGTGGAGGATTTTTGTCTTCCTTTTTGTGAGCATATTTGGCTCCTTTTTTTTCTTTAATCTAATAAATATTGAAATACTTTAGATTTTTAAGACTGGTCTTATTGGAAATAAGAGTTTACTATCATTTCCCCAGGGTAATGTCATAACATGCATTTCTGAAAAACAATACTTTTAAAATTTTGTTCGTGTCCTGATTAAATATTCTTCTGTCTTTATTTTGCTATTTTGTATTAGGTCATTTTGTGACTTCAGGTCAGAACCTCTTTATGATCTAGCCTTGGGAATTGGTTTTTATTTGGCTGAACTCTTTATTGAGATACTTATTTCCTTTGACATGTTAAAGCCTGACCCTGAATTTTTTTTTCTTTCTTGGGAGAGTAGAAAGTACCATTTCTTTTCTACTGATTCAGCACAGAACTTTACTTCTTAATGATACATTGCTTTATGATCAGATACGTTTTAGATGAAACCAAACTTTCAGTATTCACCTGTACAAGAGTGGGGTTTGAAATTCTCATTGGTGATGGATGTGTTTATTTCCTTACCTGACACCTCAGCTGTGGCTAAAGCAGGTGAGCTATTTCTGTGTCACTTACTAATAAAGAAATAAAGGGCTGTCTCATGGTGCTAAGTGCATCGCCGTACCAGAATTCGGCTATTTTTAGCTAAACCCTGAGGTGTTGTCAGATGGCAAGGGTTTGTGTTTGGAAAATATTTCTAAAACATGGCAAGAAGATAATGGTAGGGTCTATGTTAGACGCTGTGAAATCAGATACGCCTTTGCATGATTTTTAATTGAATTTTTAAAACTTTTTTTTACAAATTGCGTTTTTTATTTCAAAATATTAAAAAGATACAAATGTTTTGGGTTACATGGATCATTTCTGTAATGCTTGAGTCCTGGCTATAGGTGTGCCCGTCCCCAAATAGTGTTCATGGTACCCGTTTAGGTTGGTTTATTTCCCTCTCGTCCTGCCCGCTACACCCCTCTTGATTTCCACTGAGTTCTGCTTCTCTCTGTGTGCATGTGTGCTCACCAGTTAGTTCCAATTTAATAGGGAGCACACTGGTGTTTGCTTTTCCATTCGGGCAGTACTTCGCTTAGGATAATGGTCTCCAGTTCCATCCAGATTGTTGCAAAAGGCGTTAATTCATCTTTATATTTTAAATACCTGATTTACCTTAATGAACATACTTTTATCAATTTTCAGAGCATGTACAATTCATTTTATGGTCCTGAATTTTCATGGGTAAAACGGAAAAACAAAACACTGGCAGAATATCTAATAAACGTAATGACCCACTGCAGAAAGAAATACGAAGATACTAGGTGCCGTAACACTGTTGCACGCTGGAGCTCTACTGTGGTCATTGCATGTGTATGTCAAACTAACACGGAAAGAAACCAGATGTTTTTTAAAGGGAGAAGGAGGAGTGTACAAACAATCTCTAAGGACCCTGGAAGTGCTAGATCCAGGGCAGGGCAGGATACTTACAGTTTCCTTTAATCTCCACTTACCATTCTAGAACCATCGAGAGGGAGATGGAGATGGAGGGAGAGAAAGAAAGAAGGAGCGTGCTGGAGCCCAGGGACCCGTGGGACCGTTTAGCTAGGAAGTGTCGGCGCCGTGCATGAGCTAGCTCTGCAGCTATCCCTAGTGCGAAAAAAAAAAGCCTTGCCACCTTCCCCAAATTGATGTTTTTCCTCTAAATTTCCCAGATAATTGAGGGGAAGATAGAACTCAGAGTCTGACAACAGCTGTCCACGTCACCTGGAATTCCTGACATTACGCCAGTGCTTTCTCCTCTTCGGGCTCCACAGCACGGGCATAAATTACGAGTTTATGAGGTTGAGCACATATGGCCTTCAGCCACGGGAGACTCTCCGTGGACTACTCTGTTGGCAAAGGCAGTTTCTTCGCTTTCATTCGCATCCACACTCCGTGAAAGAAACGAGGCCTTCAAGACTGCAGCCCAGCCGGGGCCCCCCTATGGCATTTCCTATCACGGTTGATAATGCTGCGATGAAACCCAGGGCAACAGTTCCAACACCCTTTCGCTCCTAGTATGAAAATTATGTATATTGCAGTTCAAAGCCAGGAGGAAAGAAGAGCAGTATCACAGCCTGTATTCATCAGACTTTGGTACGTTTAATGTCAAAGAGAAAGCTCTCAATTTTTTATCCTCTGTCTTCTTCACATATGTAATATGAGCTGGGCATGGTAGCTCACGTCTGCAATCCTACCACTCTGGGAGGCAGAGGCAGGAGGATCATTTGAGGCCAGGAGTTGGAGACCAGCCTGAGCAACACAGTGAGACCCTGTCTATATGTCTATATGTCTGTGTGTATATATATATATATATATATATATATATATATATATGTAAAATTTGAATAGCTGGGCATGGTGATATGCACCTGTAGTCCCAGCTACTCAAGAGGCTGAGGCAGGAGGATCACTTGAGCCCATGAGTTGGAGGCTGCTGTGAGCTATGATGACACCACTGCACTCCAGCCTGAGCAACAGAGTGAGATTCTGTCTCTAAAAATACAAGCAAACAAACAAACAAAGAATGCACACAATGATGTCTTTGACTTCGCTTTTCGATTTTTTGATGGAGTGTCCCAACAAATGAGTTTTCAAAGATATCAAGTAGTGAAAGTGATACCCCAGAGATCTCTCTAAATATCGCTAGGATGAGGAGGGACCTTGCGTTATCTATATTAACACACTGAAGCTGTTTTATGTTGCTCTGTTAACAAACTGGGAGAGAAAAGGTACATCGATGTTCACCAAATTTGCAGCTTCATATTGGAGCAATGCAAATTAAAACGTATGATGTGAGATGGATAAAATTTTACTTTAGGGGTATGCAAAACCTGAGCTCCCCCAAAGAAGAAGACTTTCTGTCTCCTGTCTGCAGACTCTCTCCCAAGTTGCCAGCCAGCCTGTCTTATAGATTCCAGACTTGCCAGCTCCAACACTGCATGAGCCAATTCCTTAAAATAGAGCAATTTAATAAATTGAGCCTATATAGGTAAACAAATTTAACAGAGAGCCTTGACTGATATATATTAGTACAACTCATTATTTTTAGAGAAATTGGCATAACTTACAGTAAAGTATAATTCATCGTCTGGTGCGTATGTTACAAATGCACACACCTCCCCACAAACGGACCAGTTGACAACCCAGTATAAAAATAGGCACTATGTACCGGAAAAGAGATGCAGCCATTAAGGGTCTTATGGAAGGGACCCTCCTCCTTCTAGCACTGACTCAAGAACTTTGTTCCCAATATCCCATCCCAACCGTAGATCTCCTATTTTTTTTTTATAACCACTGGGGATACCTAGCCACATTGGCATTCTCTTATTTATCTCTTTTGCAAATACTTATCTTAAGCTCACCTTCTCTGCTTGACAGGGACTTTGTTTCTCAAGTAGCAATCTCCTCCTCTTTAAAGAGTTCCAACGGATCACATCTCAACTTCATACCACCTGTCCTTTCTTACATACACTCCAGTCTGTATATATATTCCTCACCATGTTACCTAATTCCTCCTGCCGAATATGCCTTTGGGTGCTGGGGCCTGAGGAGGTGGAATTGCTACTCCTAATATTCCTACAAAAGACCATTCTTTATCCACCCTTCTCCCCCCGATTGACACTACCTCTCTTTTTTTGCAAAGAGTTTCATCTTTGCAAAAGCCATTAAAACAACTTCTTCCCCATTATGGAGGGAAATGCAGCAGTGCTCGATGCAGAGGTTGTCTCAGGCTTCATTCTACTTGTTCTGGCGACATTTCAAAAGTATTTGTCTTGGAGCAATCAGAGAAGGTTGAACTTGTTAACAGGTGATGTAGGCTAGCTGAGTGTGCTCTCCAGTATTCATATGTTGAGACCCAATCCCCAATGTGATGGTACGTGGAAGTAGGGCTTTGGGAGGTGAAGAGGTCATAGGTGGGATCAGTGCCCTTATAAAAGGGACCCCAGAGAGCTCCCTTGCCCCTTCCACCATGTGGGAGAAGGTGCCATCTATGAACCAGGAAATGAGTCCCCACCAGACACAGACTCTGCCACGCCGGGATCTTGGACTTCCAGCTTCCAAAACTGTGAGAAATAAATGTTTGTTTTGTGTGAGCAACCAAGTCTACAGTATTCTGGTATAGCAGTCGAAACAGATGAGACAGGGGATGTTAGGACGGGTTGGAGAAGTCCACAGACACCTTAATCATGAGCTGCTCCCAACAGGCAGACGAGGGAGGGGAAGGCTTCCTGTGTCTAATTTCAATGCTCTTCTGCCCACCGGGTATGACAAACAGGCTGCCTTATATTTCTAATTTTGTTGATCCATCTGATCAATTGTCACATCACTCAAACATTGGAAACATGGGTTCAATGACCACTTTCAGTTTCTGGAGTAGAAACAGGAAGGGCACCGGACCATATCCCTGTGCATTCCTGGACTGGGAGGAGGTGCTTATTTTATTGCACCATAAATCAGTATATGACATTCCTGATGCTTGAGAATTTCAGACAGGTAACACTCCCAGGAAGTAAGGAAACATCTTCTGTAAATGAATAATTCATTCAAAACTCTGAGGATTGCATAAATTTCATTGTCAGGAAATAAATAAACATTATTTTGGACATTAGTCAATACTAATTGTTAAAGGAAGATCATTGTTTTCAGAGTGAATTTATTCTGATTTGTAGCAAGAGCAATGCGAGAGAAAGGCATTAGAAGAACACACCCAATCTGAGCCGTCCTGTGACCTTGTTGGGTTAGGGGATATTCTTTCTCCCTCCTCCCCCTGGCAATGTCAGAGGAGTTTTGCATGAGTGAAGGCTGCTTGGAAAATATCCAGCCACTTCCATAGTTCACGCCCTGACAAAAAGTTTCAAGGTCACAATGATTGAAAGGCATAATCAATGTCAAAACTTCACCCTCCCTCTGATGAGTCTCTTCGCTGACTGCTTTTTCACCAGGGCTTGGAGTTCCCTTGACATGCTGCTTAAGTAACTTCGGAGCCTTTATGATTATACACCTTCATCTCCTTCTTATAGAAAACGATTATGTTAACAAAAGTTTCTGTAAATTGACCAGCATTTTATGGTGCATATTAACCTATTGAATGTGGTTATTTATGTAAGGAAACACAGAAAACCGTAGAAAACCATAATATCTAAGAACCACATATTTTCTCTAGAGCAGCAGTGTCCCATGAACATACAATGTGAGCTACATATGTAATTTTAGGTTTTCTAATAGCTGCATTCAAGAGATCAAAAAGAAACTGTTGAGATTAATTTTAATGCATTTAATTTATCCCAATATATCTAAAATATTATGAGTTCAGCATGCAGTAGAGACAACATTGTTCATGGGAGAGTTTGCATACTTCTGTTTTTCTTTACTAACTAGTTGGTATCCACAGCGGATTTTGCACTTACAGCACGTCTTGATTTGGACAAGCGACAGCTCAGGTTCTAAATATCCACACGTGGCTGTTGGCTACCCTTTTGGAAAGTGTAGTACCGGAGGATGTGGGCTTTCTGCCACGATCACCCGTTTTCTCCCCCTTCTACCTGGGCAACCGTCTCCTAGGCACTCACTCTTGCCCGACAAATCTGTCGCCTCTCTGAGAGACCAAGTGGTCTTTTATCCCCTCATCTATGTCCTTGAATCACCTTTATAACATGGGATTCATTCCTGTACATGGCCTTCACGTCCTTAAACCATCTATTCTTGCTAAGCCATTTTGCCTTTTCCTGCCACTCCATCTCCTGTTCATTTGCTACACCTTGGGTTTCTTAGCCTGAATCTCCAAGCACCCAGCACTCCTACTTCGCATTTACTGTGCCTTTGGTCTCGGGTGTGTATCTGTCTTCGGTTCTTGGTGGTCAACTCCATGGCAGCATGCACTACACTGCCCTGCGTCCATAGGCACCATCCGTCACACCTGGCTAACAGCCTCAAACACAGCAGGTAGAGCAGTCCATCAGTTGAGTTAAATTAGCGCGTGAACAGTAGTGCTTGCAAGTGTGAGGACTCACACTGTTGTCACGCCTCATTGTTTAAATTGTTTCTTTTTCTTTTAAATTTTTATAATTTAAATTCTTTTCCCAGGATGGGTTTTTTAAAGCTTTATTTTATTTTATTATTTTATTTTATTTTTTATTTCAGAGTTTACAGGGGTACCCATGTTTTGGTTACATAATTTGCTTTTGCACAGTTTGAGTCAAAGTTGTAAGTGTGCCCTTCACCCAGATAGTGTGTTTTTGCCCCCATTAGGTGTGAATTTACCCGCTCCCTCCTGCCCCCTCCACCTACTTGATTTCTGTTGAGGTTTACTTCCATATGTGCACAAAAGTGTTGATTGGTTAGTTCCAATTTAGTATTGAGCACATGTGCTGGTTGTTTTTCTATTCTTATGATACTTCACTTAGTAGAATGGGCTCCAGCTCCATCCAGGATAACACAAGAGGTGCTAGATCACCAATGTTTTTTTTTTTGCTGAGTAGAACTCCATGGTGTACACAGACCACATTGTATTAGTCCACTCATGCATTGATGGGCAGTTGGGTTGTTTCCACATCTTTGCAATTGTGAATTGTGCTGCTATAAACATTCAGGTGAAGGTGTGTTTTTGATGAAGGTCTTCATTTCCTTTTGGTAAATACCCAGTAATGGGATTGCTGGATCAAATGGTAGTTCTACTTGTAGTTCTTCGAGGTATCTCCGTACTGTTTCCGTAGAGGTTTTACTAGTTTGCAGTCCCACCAGCAGTGTATGAGTGTCCCCTTCTCTCTACATCTGTTGTTTTGGAACAGTTTCCATCTATAGCCTCTTTATTGCTGTAGAAATTAATCTATAACATTCCAACAGTAACGTGGCTGACGTTTATGTTTAATGCTGTATGTTGGAACCCACACGTAATTACTTGGTGGAGGGCCGGGTTCTATTCCGCATCAACAATTTGTGTGTGATTTGTTTTCTGATGTATCAATTGGGGCAGGTTGAGGGCCAGTCTCCTATTTGCAGTAAGCTTCAGGTTTCTTGTGTGTGAAGGGGGGAGTTCAGAATAAATCAGTGTTCAATTGATAGGCCAGTTTTCCTTGTCCCTGGCAGACATCAGTCATTGATCACAGCATTCTGTTTTTCCAAGTCAAGAGGTGAATCCCCTCAGTGCAGCATAGTACTTGCAGTCAGTCCCTTGTGCCTATCTACGGCAATCATCACATGCGATCGAACAGATTTGTCAGAAAGGGTGTGGTGAACAGAAACGAGTGCAGACGTTCTTAGACTTTGAGTTCAACCCTTTCTCTTTGTGCCTGGTCCTGGCTTCAGTGAATGTCTTCATGAATAGGATGTTCTGGAGGTAAGACTGCTGGGACTTCCAGGGCTGCATGAACAGAAGCTATGGGGCTTCCACGCTGGCTACTCGAAATACTGACTCTTGGGTCATTGCTTCTTGGAACTCAGACAGCATGCTGCAAGACATACAAGACCCATGGGAAGGCTGTGTGTGGTTCTCCAATTGATAGTTTTAGCTGCACTCGCAGGCCACAGCCAGCAGTAACCACCAGCGGCATGACTGAGCCATTGTGGCCATCCCATCTGGTTAAGTGCCTGATAATTCCCTTCCTATCTCTTAGATGAGAAGAACCCAGGAAATCTCAAGGGCGGTCTTCTTAGCTTGGGGCAATCAACTCACAGAATCATGAGAGGTCCTAGTTGAAGCCACACATTTTTGGGCTCATTTGTTATACAGCATTAGCTAACCAGAATAGGCATCAAAACCAGATATGAGGTGCTATTATTAAAAAAAAAAAAACTAAAATACATGGTGTTGGCTTTGTGGGTCCAAGTGGTATATGGAAGCCAGAAGCTCCATGGGCTTGAAGGACAGGGAAGAAATTGGAGGCTGGAGAAATGGGATGGGTAAAGGCAATCTTTCACATAACTCATTTATTAGCACCCTTACAGGAGGGGGAATAGCTTTTAGCATCGTGCAACTTTATATAAACTTGCTTTTGTCTTTTAAAATAGAAAGATGGCATCCCAATGAGCGTGCTTGTTCTGAGCGGCTCCTAATAAACATAACACTTAACATTAATTTCACTGGTGTATGATAATTATAATCTTAGTACAGTGTAATCCCATGGCGTAGCAAAAGGTCGAGGATATAATTATTATAATAGATCCGTTATTTGTGTCTCCAAAATGGTAAATCGTAAATACCATTTTTATTTTCTATTGTAAACCCGTGACTTTTCTATTGTTTGAGTCATGTTGAGTCTATTTTTACATTATAAATTTTGCAAAAACATATTCCCACAGAAAACAACAGATTATGAAACACACCGTTCTTACGTCTTTTGTCTAAAAGTGAAGTTTCAACTCATTTCCCTTCTTTTCTGGTTATGATACATATGTCTACTTTTTCTGTGGTTCACTTCATTCCCACCTACTCTTGAATGTTTTTATAAAGTTGGAAAATACCCTTCATATACTTTCCAATTTCTGTCTGCTTAACAAGTGTTTAGGTTCCATATATATTTATATCGTTTCCTACTTAAACATGCATATTTCCATTTTTGTGCTCAAGCTATTCTGCAAACGTCTGCATTTTAAGGATAAGACACATAAAGGAAGGGCATTTATTATCTTCTTTCAGGATATTTTTTTCCTAAATCAATATTACCTTGATATTTGAAATTTAATACCCACAAACACATACCCACACGTGCATGCATGATACCAGAGAAATGCCGTGGGCTTCTGAATATGTTTACTCCATCAAAAATGTCTTTATATCCACTTAAATTCTCTTCCTCCCCTACACGCGACACAGATCCTGTCCCGAAAATCAGTTCATCCACAGGGTCTAAATTACTTGAAACTGTTTTTGTTTCTCTAAAGAATTTCAAAGTTTCTTTAATTCAGAAATTTCTGGACTTTCAGGAATGTTATACCTCAGACCTTGAACGCCTTGGAAACATTCCCTTATCCCTGCGAATCTTTGACTAATCTAAACAAAATAGTTGCATCTACTCTATTTATGGACTTTCTTCTTCAGTTACACTGCAGAGCCACAGTTCCAAAATTCAAGTCATTAGTTTTGGGATTGTTCTTCATAATTTCGGGTCTGTGTGTGTGTGTGTCTCATTCTACTTTGTGCTTTGCTACACTTCTGACGTTTTTGATTTCTTCAGCAAATCATAGAAGCTTTATTGACTAATTTGATTCTGTATATGCAATAATGTCAGGTTCTTTTATTTTTCTTTTAGGACATGTACAAAGACTATAGAAAATACTTGAGCTGTCTAATGATATTTGACAGTCATAATAAAAGATAAGCACATTATTAAAAAGTCACTTAACACATTGACTGCCACACTAGGAAAAAAACATTTTCCCTGGGGCCACAGAGTTTTATTAAAACAAAATGATCCTTTCTAATTTGTTATTTTTTATTGTTTTCTGTGCTGAGTTATATGCAACACAATCCACGTTTTTAGAATTAAATTAAATATTCATTGTAATAATAAGAACATCAGCAAGTAAGATTTTCATGAACCAACTGCGGGGGTTTGCTTCACGAGACCCCAGACTCAAAACTAGCCTGAGTTAAATACAACTCACATGGCAGTCAGTGTTAAAAGAAGCACAGTAGATACATTGATGTCTAATTGTCTAAGTTCTCAGCCATGAGGATTTTTTGAACACAGACACCTCTACCTCCTGCTCCAGGAGACATCTGTCAAGAGCTAAAGACAGTTTTGGTTGCCACAGCTAGATTGAGGGAGGCGTGCTACTTGCAAATAGAGGACAGAGGCCCGGGATGCCGCTAAACACCCTGCAGTGTGCAGGTTAGCACCCACTGCAAAGAATCACCCATCCCCACCTGTCAGTATTGCTGAAGTTGAGAAAACTCAGTCTAGAATAATATCGATTAGCACAAAGGATAGCTTGGAACTTCTTGTTCCTCATGGTTTATGATTTATTTTCAAAAAATCATCACGGGAAGAAATAAATCCCTGGTAACACGGAATTCATGAGGCATGCTCTGCCTGTGTACCTATGCAACCTTGGTTTGGAGCGAGCAGAGAGGTGAGTATTATGCAAGTCACGTCTCTGAATCTTTTATACCAGTAACAACGTGGCACCCACTAAGTTCCCTGGGAACCCTTGTAACCTGATTCGGAGCAAGTGCCAGGAATTTGAAATGGCCTATTTACGTGTATGCTCTTGCATTGTGATGTCAAATCCCTCCTTACCCCTCAAAGTTGACCTCCGCATTGGATTGCTCCAACCTGACCAACAGGACAATCCCTCAGCCTGCTTCCTGGGACTTTTTGCACAATGAATCATATGTGGCTTTTCTGTTCTGAAGCATATGCCATTTCATTTTATTCTGGGCGTTTGAATCACCCCATACATCTGTCTGAGTACCGCTCTCGGGAAGTTCACGACGGGTGCTTCTGGACCGTGGTTTCTCACAAGGAAGCTTGCTGACCTAGCCCATCTGTCTTGTCCCCCTGTACAGTCTTTACTGCCGTACTTGTCTCTTGCAGAACCACCATGCTTTTTATGAGCTTCCATTTTTCTCCCTCCTTGGCATTTTTCATTACTTGCTGTGACGCTTGCATATTGGATGGTAAAAAGAGATTCCCCAGTGGTAATTCTAGGACAAGATAAACGCTTTTATCCCTTTTTTGTTATTATTACTCTTACTTTTTATTTCCTTTTAATAGATACTGTTTTTTCCAAAGGTTTTATAGCACTGGGTATATGTGCTGCTTTTTATTTTTTTCACATTTTGCCCTCCACGACAGCCTTGTGATAAAGGTAGTAGTATTACCCACAAACTTTACATGGCAAAACCTAGTTTCCGTAACCTGCCATTATTTGATAAAACTGAGGGTCTAAATCCTGTCTTCTGGCTCCAGATTTTTCTTTCCACATTATTTGTTATGACCCTGTTAAGATAATAAATAGTATTAAATAGTACTATAGTATTAAATAGCATTAAAATACTAAATACTAATACTAAAAGGGAGTTCAAATCGCATTTCCCCATTGGTTGATGTAGTCCACAAATTTAGGTATCTTCTAATTGATACGGATTCCATGCCCCATTCATTCATTTGTGTTTCTATGTGAGCTGATTATGAATGGCAGCGTCAGGGAATTGCTTAGTCTTTGGGGGAACAGCGGGAGAGGTCCCCAGAGAAGTCAGAGGAAGACACTCAAGTTAACTAGAACATAAAGTGGCTCACTGCTCCACAGCAAAGAAGGTGACGTCATCTCATGGGTTTTAAGATACTGCTGTTTTTGGAATTCTGTAGACTTTGGGGAAGCCATCCACTCCAGGTTAGACTGACAGCAACCCTTCGCATACTAAGGAAACAGATTGCATTAACGAGCTGGCTGATCTGAATGAGCTACCGTTGCTCATTCAAGATTGAAAGTTGGTGTGGCAGAAGGGGTGGACCCCAAATCAGGACAGGGGGCTCTTTCTTGAGCTTCTGGGTTTGCTTTATCAAGTAGAGAAGATACAGAATGGTACATTTATAAACTTTATGATCTCAGGTGGAGCCCACAGTTATATTGTTCTCCCAAATCTTCCTGTCCTATCTCAGTCCCTGTAGATGTTGTCTGGGGATTCCCCCTTAGGCACATGGTAATGAGATGGTTCTACCCCTAAATAATCAGGGAAAGCTGCTAGGATGCACGTTAGTCATTCTCAGTTAGGGTGGCTGTCTTAGGAGGGCATGGTGACCTAGGAAGAAATGGTCACTCTATACTTAAATTATCTCTCTAACTTAGAAGGAAAATTTACCACCTCGTGGGGTCCTAAGAGTGTCAGATTCCTCAAAAGTATATTTCTGAGCATTTACAACCAGTGATGCATTTCTTCAAATCTCATCCTTTGCAACTTGAAGTTCATCCAAGGGATTAACACAGCCTGTATTAGGTTTTCATTGTTGCTGTAACAAATTACCCCATATGTCATGGCTTAAAACCCACACATTATTATCTCACAGTTCTGTAGATCTAAAGTCTGAGTAATTTGGACAGTTTCTCTGAGTCTTCAAAGCTGAAATCTATATGTTGGCAGGGGAGCGTTTCTTCCTCGAGTCTCCAAGGATGAATCCAATTCTAGGAACATTTGGGTGGTTGGCGGAATTCCGTTCCATGTGGTCGAGGTTTTCTATTTCCTTGCTGGCTATTGGCTGAGGGCAGATTTTGGCCTCTTGAGTGTTAAAGTGAGAGACTAGGAGACAGGACTGAGACCAGATGCAGGGGCTTGCGGAGTGGGTGCAGGTGTTAAAGTGTAACTAAGGGGGGTTGGTAACCACAGACAAGAACCAGCTTCAACCGGCTTATCAGCTATCTTGGTCACCCTATCTGAACGTTGGCTAACCACCATATCATTTGTATTGTGGTTTTAAAATTTCTCTGCCCTTGAAATCATCATGACAGTTCTGACGCAACCATACAAAGTATGAAAATGAGAGGGAACCCAATTCTAGGAAGTGCCACCCAAATTCTTAGTAAAAACCAACCCTTTAGCTTTGA
>CAUYRT010094342.1:0-34572 GCA_963574885.1 Lepilemur ruficaudatus | reverse complement strand
CCAATTAATTTCTTTCTATTTTTTTTAGTAGAGATGGGGTCTCGCTCTTGCTCAGGCTGGTCTCTAACTCCTGACCTTGAGCAATCCTCCCATCTCAGCCTCCCAAAGTGCTAGGATTATAGGCATGAGCCACCATGCCCGGCCCTTTCTTGATTTCTTTTTCTCTTTCTTTCATTCACAGGACCATACATTCTTTCAATGAGCAAGGAATGAATGAATCTAGATATTACATCTCATATCTTACATGAGGTATAAATTCTCAAGTCACCAAGATGGACACTATAGATGGCCAAAAATCCCTTAAATCACCTATGTTGTCCAACACAGCTAATTTTTCTGCCAGTGATGAAAGTGATTACTATTTAGATTTGTTTTTCCTTTTTGCTGTTGAGTACCAGATGAAGTGGCTGACTTGTTTAAGGATCACATAGACCGAAATTTTATTTCAAGCATTAGAATCACTCTAAGCACCCTAAGATGCTTATGAGAAGCACATGACAGGCATAAAAGAGCAGAGGCAAGGAAGAGCAGCTTCAAATATTTCATCTCACACTCACTCCAGGAATACACTAATTGAGTAGAATTGAGGGCAGAATCATCCTGGATTTAGAATTTTTCTTTTCTTTTTTTTCTTGGACAAATGGATAGAATTAAGTAAGTTAAATTTGTATATGTTACCGTGCTGTACCTACTGCACATAAGGTAATGTATTAGGGTTTAAGGCATTCATTGATTTTCACCAAAAGAATGTAATCTGTAAGGTCTATTTTCAAATATGCTAATGTCACAGAATGTTAAGTGCTGGGAGGAAGAAATAAAGATAAGATGTGGACCCTGTTCTCAAATGGCTTAGAATCAATTAAGAATTAACTATGCATGTAGAAGTAACTATAATAAAAAGGGGACTGTCATAAATACCATGATCCAAGTACAAAGAGCTATGTTATTAATAGCTCAGAGGAGGGTGAGCCTTAAACTAACTGGCAAATGGAGGAAAACGTCTCCAGGCAGAGGGAATAGCAAATAAAGTATACTCGCTTTGTATTATTACTTCCTTTATTTTTAAACCAATTCCTACTATGAGTCAGGGTTCTCTGGAAATAATTTCTTAAAAATGTTCTAGCAGGACTTTTTCTTTCTAGCCTAGTGTTTCATCTTCCCTCCTCTCCTACCTGTTTGCAGTACTGGTCCCAAATGTCAAGCACAGTAGTGACTGCAGAAAACAGTCCAAACCTTGTCCTCTTGAATTTTATCCTCTCCCTGGTTGGGTTAGCTGCTAACAAAACATGACACAAATACATCTTTTTCCACATTTGGGATGTTAAAGCAGGAGGGAACACTATAGGCAGCGCTGCACAGTGTAGAGAGAGCAGGCCCAGAATCAGAGAGTCCAGGGTCTGAATTCTGGTCTGCTGCTTACTAGCTTTGTAACCTTGGAGAAACTGAGGCTTCCTATCTCTGAACTTCAGGTTCTTCATCTGTAAATAGGGAAAACCAAAATTCTTAGCTGTCAGGCCTATTCTAAAGATAAAAAAAGGTGATGCAGGAAATAAACGAGACACTGTATATAAAGCACTTAGCTATTATGTGCCTGTCACTAAGTACTTGACGGATGTTAGTTATCGGTAGCTATGATCAAAGTCATCATGTTCAACCTCCTTTCCAATGCAGGAATCTGTTCTTTGTGACAGTACAGACCCTTCACTTTGGTGAAAGAACCTGCCTGTCAGTGAAGAGAGCTCACTACTGTTCCTGAGCTGTCCAGTCTACTGTTGAGCAGCAATGACTGTCAGAAAGTTCTTTGCTGCATTGAGGTACAATATGCATCAGATCATTTCCATCCCCTGATCCTGTGTCCTCTGGAGCAACAAAAATAAGTCCCTGCCCTCTACTCTGGGGTTCTAGCATTCTGCCTAATCACAGACCAAATAGCAGGCAGGTAGATAAGTGAAGTACAATCTGACCATCAGAAAAAATTCCAAACGCCACACCTAGACCCACAAACCTGTTTTGAGGAGATGTTCTCCGTCCCCACAGTCCCTGTTCCTTCTATAACACTGCCCATGGAATAGCCCTGGGCTCCACTCCACCTACTTGCCCTGTCCATGCAGGTCAAAGACATACGAAGCTATAACATCCCCAAGGACAAGTTATACAAATAGTCCAGTGTTGTTGGAGCATACACTTCAAAGCCAGAGAGGGCAAGAGGTGAGGCCAGAGTGGCAGGCTGGGAGAGCTCACGGAGCTCTTTGTGTAAGACATTAAGGGGCTTCAGCTTCATCCTCTTGGCACTGATCTCCAACTTTTTTTTTTTTTAACACTTATGAAAATTCACTTGCATAACAGACTCCCCTCAATCACTCAGTGCCATCTAACATTCCTAAGGGTTCTCAGGAAGGTGGTGGAGGGGAGTGAGGCATGTCCTCCTTCTTAAGAATCACTGCAGGTGGGGGTATGGAGCCTTTGATTCACTTATGCAAGGGAGTTCGACAAAAACAATTTTTTAATATATCATTAGGCTGGTATGTAAACGATGATTTAAGGGAGTAATACTAGAGGCAGAGAGACCAGTAGGAAAAAAGTAAAGACAAATTTACCATTTATTGAGCTAAGCAACTACTCAATAACTCCAATCTTCAAAATAACTGAATGGTGGATATTACTGTATTTTATCAAATCTAAGACTCCACTGATTGTAAAACACACCATTATTTTATGTACCACTAAAAAAGAAAAATGTTGCCAATTAAATTATGACATACCATTGATTATAAGACAAATCTTGATCTGAGATGTTAAAATCATGTATCTTACCAAAAAAGTGAGTCTAAGAATTGATGAAATATGATTTACAATTGAAAGAAATTATTTCTTTCAATTGAAGAAAACTGAGGCACAAAGAGGTCTTTCAGAGGGCTGCATAAGTTACCAGGTAGAATCTGGAAAGCCCAAAGCCCACAAAGCTACTTCATACAGAATTCCACTTAAGAAACACAGAGGTTATCTGTGGTCCACTCAGAGGTTATCTCCCAAGAGAGCAAAGGCAAAGTTCGTGAGTGAGTCTACCCTGAAACTAGCAAGTATGCACAGGTCATAACCTTGAAAGTCAAGGTCTAATTAGAATCTGGTTTTTAAAAATAGGCCTATTGCTGTGCTAATCAGACAGTATACCTGAAAAGTACCTTGAAAGTAAAAAACACTTGGTCCATTAGAGCTTGGCCAAAAAAAAAAGAAAGTAAAAAACACAGAATTGGGACACATATCTATTACACATAAACCAATCAGTGTAGACTGAAGGGAAGATGAAATAAACATCTTCTATGGAAGCTTAGATAGGTGAGGGAGGTTAGGGAAAGACTGGAGAGAGGCACTGCAGTCACCTGGAGCTGACGTGTTAGCTGATGTGTTGGGTGCCTGGATTCAGTAAAGGGAAGGACAAAAAGAAAGAAAAGAAAGGAAGAGGCAGACTTGAAGAAAATATTGAAAGAAGTGAGGTCATCTGGTGACCGCTTGGAAATAGAAGGGGAAGTGCGCATCCCTGAGATTTCATGAAGAAAGATGGTATTGCTGAGAACTAGGGAAGTTAAGAAGGGAATATGGGTGAGGGGGTGAGGAAGGGGTGGGTAGGAAAGGAGGTGAAGTAGGGAGGAGACAACGTGTGGTTTGGTGCTTGCTACAGTTGAAGTGGTGGCAGGTCATCCAGATGGAGGGGTGCTGCACACTCCTGGAAACAAGCCTTCAGCTTGGGTCAGCACGAGGTGTAGATGTGTGAGCCATCTGTAACAGAGTGGATGAGTGCTCAAGGGTGAACGCATAGGGCCGGGCGTGGTGGCTCACACCTATAATCCTAGCACTCTGGGAGGCCGAGGTAGGAGGATTGCTTGAGGTCAGGAGTTTGAGACCAGCCTGAACAAGAGCGAGACCCCCGTCTCTACTAAAAATAGAAAAAATTAGCCAGGCAACTAAAAATAGAAAAAAAATTAGCCTGGCATGGTGGCACACACCTGTAGTCCCAGCTACTCGGGAGGCTGAGGAAGGAGGATCGCCTGAGCCCAGGAGTTTGAGGGTGCAGTGAGCTAGGCTGACACTATGGTACTCTAGCCCAGGTGACAGAGAGAGATACTGTCTAAAAAAAAGAGTGAATGCATAAACAGAAGGGCTAGCAGGGTGCCAGGGACAGAGCTGTAGGGAAGGTGCCCACTGCCCTACTCAATCTGTAGGTAGGAGCAGCAGTCTTAAAAGCCCAAGGGGTCAGGCCCAATCAGCAGGGAATCTTCCACTCTTTTCCTTAGACTTTTATAATCAACATTAAACATGATACCCACAGGGCAAATTCAGGTATGTGGATTCTGAGAATCCAAAAGGATGCACTTATGTAGTGATTGAGCAGAACACAGGAAATGGGAAATGCATGGCCCCTGGCTTTGACAGGATGATTTCCCTTCAGTGCTATCAGTAGTTAAACCAGGGAAGAACAGGCCCAGCACGCCTGTGCCCTGAACTGCTGGTACAGTATAAATCTGGCTGACTTCAGAAACAGGTTCAACAAATTGTTCTCTACAGAATGTGAACCTTAATTCTTGAAGTCAGAATTGACTTCAAGGTAAGGTCACAAAGATTTAGCAGTGACCAAGGCATAAATGTAGTACTGGTTTTCACCAAGCATGTAAATCCCTCTACTTTCAGACTAAAAAAATGTGTCCTAAGGCATACTCTGGGACATTATCTTCGCTGCGCACACACTCCTTTGCCCTCCCCAGTTGTGCACTAGGAGTTAATCACGGTCCCTAAGCTAGAATGAAGGGAAAATTTGCAGACGATTTATCAATTTATCTGGCCTCAAACTCAGACTTTGCCTTAGAGGAACACAGAGCAATCTAACTGCTTACCGTACTAGGCAATAAAGCTCGTATAGAGAGAGGACGACCTGTACTCTTCAGTGTACTGAGCCTTAAAGGTCCAAGGTGATACCTTAGCAATATGTGCACATGGTACAACATTTTTGAGAAAGTCCCCACACTTACCTACTTCCCCCTCCCCACCGCAGCGACTTTTTTGACTCTCACCAGTCTCTTCTGAAACAATAGCCTAAAATGACCTATCCTCTTCCCGTTATATCTCATTCGTCCCTTCCCACCTTGCTCACTGCGATCCAGCCACACTGGCTCGCCTGGTGCTCCTCAAACATGTCCAACATTCTCCTGCCTAAAGATCTTTATACTTGCTGTTACATCTGTCTGGAACGTTCTCCAGAAAGCCACATATCTCTTACTTGGGTTTGGATCATAATCCTGAAAGACATAACCCCAAAACACTGTAATCCCAAATGTTGAAATCCCAAAAGATCAAAATCTCTAATGTTTAAAATCCCAAAAATCACAATTTTGAAAGATTAAAATCCTGAATGTTGAAAATCCTGAAAACTGAATTCTGGAGAAGGAATTAGTGTGTTTTTGGTTGTATGCAGGATAGTTGTATCATGTTAGGCGAACTATTACCTTGTTATTGTCTTTATCTGGAAATCAAGTATGGTTTAAGTAGCTGTGTATGGGTGCCAGGTTAACAAGGGATGGACTTGTGTACTTTATTTTAGGTGTTAATTTGACTGGTTTAAGGAATACCTAGAAACCTGGTAAAACATTATTTTGAGTATATCTGTGGGAATGTTTCCAGAGGACACGAGTGGATTAGGTAGGGAAGATCTGCCCTCAGTGTTGGCAAGTATCATCCAATCAGCTGGGGGCTGAGAGAGAATGACAGAAGGTGAATTCATCTCTCTCAGAGCTGGGACAGACTTTCTTCTTCTGCCTTGGACATCAGAAATTTGACTCCACAAAAGTACATTATCTCTTTCAGACTTAGTTTTATTAATAGATGTATATATTTTTTAAAAATCTAAAAAAAAGTACATTATCTCAACACAGACTCTGTAAAAACCCTGAAACTTTCTCAATAAATGAGGAGATGTCCTTCTACACATTTGCATTTATGAAAGATAAAATTTGAGATCTCGGCTCTTTGGCATACGCAGTAGTGACCCACTGTGGTTTTTGATCAATTTTGTCAAAAGACTTAGGCTGTTGTCACGTATTTCCGATGATTACAGTTATAAAGCTGGACGCACACAATTAGTGATACACTTTTCTCTCTTTGATCTATTTCTTTATGAATAGGGTTCGTCTGCTCATAACTATTATACCTGTGCCAACCGTCATTAGCATACCTGAGTGCTTATGCTTGCAAAAAAATATATATTATTGCCTATTTTATTGTGTAAAGTGGCCTATGAAGTGTTTTGTCATTTTTTATGTTTCTCAAATAAATCCCCTTTTTAAATGTAAATAAATAACTTTTAAAATTATTCTTTCCAGAATTATGTTTTTGGGATTTTTGATCTTTCCAGATTGTGATTTTCAGGATTTTAGACTAAGGATTTGACCTCTCGGGATTTCAACGCTCGGGAATATGGCATTCAGGATGGTATCTTTCAGGGTTATGACTGGCTCCCCTCCTTACTTCCTTCAGGTTTTTGCTCAAAGGCCACCTCATCAGATGTCTTCTAACTAGTCTATATAAAATATCAAGCCCTATCTACCCAACCCTTACCTTGCTATATTTTATCCCCTGTACTTACCACCAGCTAACATATATTTTATTTTGTCTCCCCCTACTAGATGTAAGATTCATGAAGACAAGAATGTTTCATTAACTGTTACCCCAGGATCTGGATGGATATATGAATTCCCACCTAGAACAGTAGATGGATATATGTATTTGACAGTAATTGAGTAACCAGTATGTACCAACTATTGTGCTAAAAAGGGAAAATACAGTGGTGAACAAAACAGTCTGATCCCTACCTTCAAAATACTATCTGGTGGGAGAAACAAAGTAATTAAATATTACATGGAGGCACAGTTCCATGCACTTTAAATATACTTTATCCTCACAGCCACCATAAAAACTAGGTGCTATCACACATAAGGTCCCAAAGCACAAGCCATTCAGTTCATCAGTGGTAGAGCCAGGATTCAAGCTTAGTCATGCGGGCTCTGGAGTCTAAGATTTTTTTTTTTAAGAGACAGGGTCTCACTCTGTCACCCAGACTGGAGTGCAGTGGTGCAATCACAGCTCACTGCAACCTCAAACTCCTGGGCTCAAGTGATCCTCCTGCCTCAGCCTTGGAGTTGCTGGGATTACAGGTGTAAACCACCACACCCAGCTCAGAGTCTGTGCTTTTAACCAGACAAATGTACCTATTTCAGTTCATGGGTGGGAGAGGAGTGCCAGGAAGGGCTTTTTGAGAACTTTTTTGAAGGGTGAGACACAACTGTCAGTCTAGAGATGCAGGGGGTTGGAGATTGTTTTAGACATACTGACTTTGAAGTGTAGCGAGTTTGGATGGTAATTGAAGAGTTACCAGCAGATAGATAAATGAAGTCATGGGATTATAAGAGATTTTCTAAGCAGAGGCTGTATAAGAGAAAAGAGAAGAAGGATCATTTAAGAGGTAAGAAGCCCAAAGGGCCAAAGAGAATGGCCAGAAAGGTAGAAAAAATACCAAAATATCAGGTGAATGCGAATCACAGAAACTAAGAACAAAGAATGTTTCATTAATAAGAATGAGGAAATATCAAAATTGCGTGGTGAAAAGGGAACTGGAAAGTGTCCACTGGACTCAGCAACACAGAGGACAAAGCTCTCCACAATAGGATTGCTTTCCACTACTTCAAACTTCTCTTGGACTAATTCCATACACATACCCTGTACCCTAACCCCATGGTTTGTCCTAGGACAGTACCGTTCCTACCTCAGTGGGCATTTGGAAATTTATCAGGCAGGCGCCCTACTGGCATTTCGTAGAAGGGGCCAGGGCCACTAAATACCAGCAATTCCATGAAAATTGCACTGTTCAAAATGTAAACAGTGCCTCCACTGGGAGACCCTTTGTCTGGCTGGAGTTTATGCATAGTTCCAAATCTCCTATGGCCCTTATCCCTAACATTCACATATTCCCCCTCACTGGCTGCCACAGCCTTTGTTCCTACTGTTTTGTCTCCTAGAATTCTCTATAAATTTTTAGAGCTATATCCATCATAATATTTATGCTTTAAAATTCTCGAATTCTGTGGTTTAGTGGAAAGAAGATAGGTTTTAAAGTTTCAGGTACTACAGACTGAGTTTCAGTTTCCTCAACTGTTATACAGGAATACTACCACCTACTTGATAAAAGATTGCTGAGGATAAAGTACCTAGCACAATGCCTGGCATCTGGCAGTTGCCCAATTAATATTAATTTCCCTTCCTATGACTACTCCTCCCTTGGTAATTTCCTGACTCAGGAATTTACACTGTCCTCATTGCTCTTCTCACTTGGCATTGATCTTCTACCTCAAATTGCCAGTGTTTCGCCCGCAGCTATCTGGTGTAAGGCAAGTCACGCTTGTGGTGCTGAGCCAGCCTTGCCCATGTTGTTACACGCTCAGTACGGCTCGAGGGCAGCACATGGGCCACTGCACTCAGCCAGGAGGCTGCCTGCCATGCTCCTATATCTAGAGCCCCCAGACGCTGAGCCAAAAGCTGCAGGTGGCTATCATCCAGCCTGCCCATCTCTGTGGCAGGGCCTAGCCTCAGAGACACCTATGTCTTCAAAGTCCCATTCTTCTTTCTCTACTTCTGATCAAATAACATTAAATAAAAGAGCTTCTGATTAGGTACTGTATTATAGATAATTTATATTCACTTTAGCTTTATGAAATGTGATATGCAGATATATATATATCTAAGGCAGTGCTTATGATCACTTCTACAAAAAGTTGCACGAGAGCTCCCCAGTATAAACACCATACTCACTGAAAAATTACATTCAACTGGCAGCACCTTTTCCGAAATACACTGCTTACTTCAAGACCAAGGAATGTCTCTATGTGACCCGTCTTTCTCGTTGGACTATGAGCTTCTTCATGGTAAGGAATTAGACTTTCATATCTTTGTATCTCCATATATAACATGGCAACCTTCTCATAGAGAATGTTTAATAAACCGTTTGTTATTTATCTGATAATCAGAGAAAAAAGACAAATATACTTTCAACAGACGTCAGTACTTCACCAAGGTCAGAGAGCCAAGGTAAGGACAGATGCTTTATGGAAAGCCTCTATAAAAGGGGGGGGGCACTTGCCTCCCAGATATGAAAGCAATTTATACTGTTAGGGAATTTTAATTTTGTAAGACATCTTAAATTCATTTGGGAAGTATATAAGATACAACATCAAATATTCTGTTAGAGAAACTGAAAAGCTGCTATGTGAGATGCCTTTTCCTAAGATTCAACCATGTTTCCTTTCTTAAAAGAGCAATCCTCCATTTTTCTGACACTAAAATTTCTAGGTACCCTCTTATATAGCGATACTGAATCAAATGTCAGCTTTTCCTCTAAGAAAATACATGAAAAACTGTAGTAGTCATTAATAATATTCAAAACTAATTCAGGTTCTGCTCATGGTACATGGTAGGACTGTACTTCCCTAGGCCCTCAGGTATGGACATGTGACTTATTTTGATGACCGAAATGTGAGTTTAATGGGATGTGTCACTTTAAGAGCCAATACACAAGTACACAGGTAGAAGCACATGTTGAGGAGGACTTCCATCAGCCTGGGCCCCTGAGTAACTACAGTGAGAGAGAGAACACAATGGGCATGTCACATAAGAAATATATGCTGTTCTTATAAGCAATTGGGATTTTGGAGTAATGTATTACCTATCTACCCTGCCTTGATTGACACAAAAATTAAACCTGGCAAAGGGTTCTCAGTTAGGGATCAAGAAATTCTGATTCTTATCTCAGAGTAGACAATCCACTTCTATAATACAAGGAACGACAGCAAGAACAGTAGAATTGAACCTCAATCCCAGACTTTTTAGGTCACCTACAAATCAGCAACCAAAGCAATGTACAATTCGTTTTATCTGCAACACCTCCAAGTAATACCAGTGGTAATAAGCTTTGCTTACTGCTATAATTTTGACAAATACTAGGTTTTATTGAAAAGGCTGGATATCAAACAGATAGTTCTAAAAGCCAAATTTTGCTGTTTTGTGTACATTACTATCCTAAGTTCTGTAACCAGTAATGAGGAATGAATAAACATACCAAAGAGGTTCTCTGTAATTTCAGGTAGCAGGCAATCGATGAGATTGTGCACTGAAGCAGTGCAAAGTCAAGTAAGGAAAGTGAGAGTGTATATTGTAGCAGATATTAAGTATAGTTTGCAGCAATCTTAGCTTTTCTTTTTTTTTAACAAACTATAGTGATCTTAAATATTTAAGAAATCATTATTGCTGATCTCTGTCAGTTGTTCTGAAGGAATAAGATCCTGACCTCTGAAAAACATTAAGCAGCCAACATTAAGAACTGAAGATAACAGATGGGAAATACAGTAGTACCCCCTTATCTGTGGAGGACACGTTCCAAGTGCCCCAGTGAATGGCTGAAATTACAGATGGTACCGAACATATTATATACTATGTTTCTTTATATACATACCTAAAATAAATTTAATTTAGAAATTAGGCACAGTAAGAGATTAATAACTACACATAAAATAGAACAGTTATAACAATATGCCAGCATCGGTCTGGGCGTGGTGGCTCACGCCTGTAATACTAGCACTCTGGGAGGCTGAGGCAGGAGGATCACTTGAGCTCAGGAGTTCGAGATCAGCCTGAGCAAGAGTGAGATCCCATCTCTACTAAAAATAGAAACACTTGGCCAGGCAACTAAAAATAGAAACAAAAAAATTAGCCAGGCGTGGTGGCAAGTGCGTAGTCCCAGCTACTTAGGAAGTTGACGCAAGAGGATCACTTGAGCCCAGGAGTTTGAGGTTGCTGTGAGCTAGGCTGATGCCACGGCACTCTAGCCCGGGCAACAGAGTGGGACTTCGTCTCAAAAAAAAAAAAAAAAAAAAGTAAAACAATATGCCAACATCACTATTCTTGCACTTAGGGGCCATTAAGAAGTAAAAAAAAGGTTACTTGAACACGAGCACTGTGATACCACGACGGTAGACCCAATAACTGAGACGGTGCCTCAGTGACTAACGGGTGTGTATAACGTGGACACACTGGACAAGGGGATGATTCTTGTCCCAGAGGGGGACAGAGTAACATTTCATCACGTTACGCAGAACAGCACACAATTTAAAACTTAAGAATTGCTTATTTCTGGCATTTCTCATTTAATACTTTTGGACCGCAGTTGACTGTGGGTAACTGAAACTGCAGATAAAGGAGATAAAGGAAGACTACTGTATCTGGGTCTTTGAAGACATTATCAAACTGTTGTCTCAATCACCCTTTAAGTCCGACCTACAGCTGGCCTTTGTGTATGTGAGATAATAAATTTACTTATTGCTTAAGCCAAAAAAAAAAATTCTGCCATAAAATTTTTACCTACCAAGCATCAACAGAGAAGGGGTAGGGATGTGATGGGACAAAGGCTGGCCTTGGCTCCCCTCTTCTCTCTTAGGCACATCCAGACAGAGAAACAGAGGTAGCCAGGGATGGTCCACCATCTTAACAAGCACCTTGTACAAAAACTAAACTCAAACAAAATGTCTTATTCTTCCAGGCCAAAAGAGCTCCTCCTTCATTATCAAAAACACACAAAAATCTGTGCCCGGCCTCACTCTTTCCTCCATTCCTGGAGACCAGCAATCAGGATAGCTGCTTCAGTGTCGTCACTAGGGTGTGGAGGGCGTTAATGAGCTTTGTTATCACAAGCTCTGTTCCCAGAAGGGACATATGATGAATATAATTCATTATTGCTATTTATGATCCTTTCATTTTAGTGCTCACCAGTTCAATTTTGAACCCTCAGCGTTTTCCCATTTCAGCAGCCTATACATAGCAGAGATTGTAAATTCCATACTATGAGGTTTTCTTGGGCTCAGACCCACCCAGAAGCGTTCCAACTCTCTTGAGAGAGTCTGTAAGACACCTTTAGACATATCAAAGGTGAGTAGGGCAGGATTCTAACTCCTTGCATCATGGCTTGTCAAAAACCTCAGGAGATATGAACCAGTCATTTCCGTAACACCATGTGAACAACAAAAATAAACAGTTTTATAACTGGAGAAATTTGCAACTGTAGCAAAATACTTTATGGAACTTAGTTGAAGATAAGACATATGAGAAAGAGCAACATTTTTATGGCCTTTTATTTCCTTTTAAAAGGCCCATGCAATAAAATAGCTAGAACTGGAATTATTTTACTGCTCTAGCAGGCTTCCTCACAGATGTCTAAGCAACATTAGAAGGATGAGGCAAAAAAAAAATCATGATTACCTCAGGAGATGGAAAAAAAGCTTTTGATATCTTTTAATATCCTTTCATGATTAAAAACTTTTAGCTACTAGAAAGAGAAAGGAAGGAACTTCCATAATCTCATGAAGAATATTTACCAAAAACCTATAGCAAATATTTCACTTCATGGCGACAGGATAGAAAGCTCCCTTTGAAACCAGGAATAAGACCAGATGCCCACTGTCACCACTTCTATTGAATACAACACTGGAGGTGCTTGTCGGCAGAGTAAGGCAAGAAAAAGACATAAATGGTACCAGGGTTAGAAAGAAATGAGGAAAACATCGACAGATAGAATATCAGAATTAACAAGAGTTTAATACAATCTCTGGTTTTAACATCAACATATAAAAATAAAGCGATTTCTATATAGCAGCAACAAATACATGTAAAACTCTATAGGAAAAAATTATAACAAATTATAGATTTTCATTGAGAAACCTCAAAGAAGACCTAAAGAAATGGAGAGATATACCATACTATGGATAAAATTAGATATTATAAAAATGTAAATTCTCCTCAGATGTTTTATAGATTTGATGAAATTCCAATCAAAATCTCAACAGACTTGTGTGTGTATGGTGTGAGTAATTTTTAAGCTGACTCTAAATTGTGTACTAAAATAGAAAGAACCAAGAACAAGGAAGCTACTCTTAAAGAAGAAGAAAGTGGGTGGGTTTTCTAAGAATTATAAAATTTCTTAAGAAATTATTATATGGCTGGGTGCACTGGCTTACACCTGTAATCCTAGCACTTTGGGAGGCTGAGGTGGGAGGATGGCTTGAGACTAGGAATTTGAGAACAGCCTGGACAACACAGTCAGACTCTACGTCTATAAAAACCTTTTTTTAAATTAGCAGGCATGGTCACACACACCTGTAGTCCTAGCTACTCAGAAGGCTGGGGGGGGTGGCACGGGAGAGGTTTCACCGGAGCCCTGGAGCTCAAGGGTGCAGTGAGCTATGATGACGCCACTACAGTCCAGCCTGGGTGACAGAGCAACAGAGCAAGGCCCTGTCTCTAAAAAAAAAAACAAGCAAAAAAACCCCAAAACTGTCATAATTAAGACAGTGTGGTGTGGAAAACTAGAAAAAAAGGATCAAGTATAGAAATAGACCCATGGATTCTTAATTTATGACAAAGGTGGTGCTAAAGAACAGTAGGGAAAGGATCTTTTCAATAAATGGTGCTAGAAACCTTGAGTATCTATACTGGGGAAAAAAGTATGGTACTGGACCATACCATAAAAAGTATACCCTAGGTGGGTTACAGACTTAAAGCTTTTAGAAGATAATATAGAATAATATCTTCATAACCTCAGGAAAGGAAAAGATTTCTTACATCTCAAAAGCCCCTAACCATAAAGGAAGGCTTCCCCTTCTTCTCTTTCCTAGAGGGCCCATTTGTGACCTAGTAATTCCACTACTAAGAGAAACAGATGTTCCCAGAGAGATGTACAAAAATGTACAATAGAATACATTTTCAAGAATATGCATGGCAGTGTGTTTCATAATGGCCCCAAACTCAAAACAATCAGAATCCATTAGTCAAGGAATAGATAAATAAATTCTGGTACATTCGTATAATAGAATGTTATGCAGCAATGAAATTAAACAACCTAAGGCTACATGCACAAAAATGGACGATTCTTACAATAATACCAAGCAAAGACGGTAAGACACAAAACAATGTATGTTATGATTCTGAAAGTCACCTTGGAAGTATACTCTGGGTTGCTTAGACAGTGAACTAGCTTAGACTGGGAGGGGGCTTCCCCTTCTCCTAGTCAGAGGGGCTGTACCCAAACACAACTTCCTATAGGACCTGTACATGTCTCTTCTAGCTGTATCACCCCACAGGCCTCCAAGTTTTCAGGTGTTGGGCAGTTGGCATTTCCAGACAACTTCTATAAACAGCTGGCACTCAAATAGAAACTGCCTGGTGTCCAAGCACTTTGTGTATCTCTTCACCGGTAAGGCTTCTCTCACAGTTGCCTGATAAAAAGAGAGCACTGGGGGAAGGGGGCAAGCAAGAGTCACTCCAGCAGAGATCTGCCCTGACACACCCTCCATGAGAACAATGGGAGGGTAATGGATCTATGCCTTTTCTTTTCTTGCTTGGAAAATTCCCCTATTCCCAGTAAAATATGTGTCTGAATCTATGCTCTGAGATGTTGAGAAATGTGTCTCTAGCCTGCTAAGCAGGTGGAAACTGCAAAGAAACCCACTTTGCACACCATGTGGAAACTCCAAAGGTAACAACTTGTATTTCACATTCAAAAAAGTGTTTTAAAATAATAACAGACCAGGCACGGTGGCTCACGCACTCTGGGAGGCCAAGGTGGGAGGATCGCTTGAGGTCAGGAGTTCAAGACCAGCCTGAGCAAAAGCAAGACTCTGTCTCTACTAAAATTAGCATGGTGGCATGTGCCTATAGTCCCAGCTACTCAGGAGGCTGAAGCAGGAGAATTGTTTGAGCTCAGGAGTTTGAGGTTGCATTAAGCTACGATGATGCCACTGCACTTTGAGACCCTGTCTCAAAAAAAAAAAAAAAATTGTTGAATGAATGAATGGAAGCCTTAGAGCACTGGAGGCCCCACCCTCTCAGAGACAGGGTTCTAAGGGTAGGATTATTCTCACTCATATCCACAGAGCAAGACTCTGTCTCAAAAAAATAAAAACAAAACTAACTTAATTAATTAAATTAAGTAATAACAATAAGGCCTAAATGAGACACTCCTCCATTCCCTTCATGTTTTCAAGTTTCTTCAATAATACTAATACTACCCTCTTTCCCCAGTAAGTACATAAGGGAACTAGACTTGAACTATGGCTATCCTTGACAGAAATTATAGGATAGCAGCACCCTTAACAACAGACAAGCATAAAACATCTCTAAGTGCCTGCAAAAAGAGGGCGCTGAGCAATCTCTGAAGTTTCCAAGACCCTCTCACATGAAAGGGAGGGCGACTCAGCAGCATCAGTGACTACTGGAAGCCTTGTGAGGCTGCCAAGGAGTCCCAAGTCAGGTATCTAAAGAAGGAATGGGGTTCCATGATTCTCCCGCACCAGGATGCTGATAGAGCCACAGAGCCAAGCCACATGGTGAGTGAGAAAACTTTGCTTCATTCCAGTGTCCAAACTTAGGAATGCTCTCACTGCATGAGCCCATAAAGTGGCATCTGCAAACCTTGGTAGTCAACTGAGACTGAAGATCCTACCTGAAAACAACAAGAAAGTCCTCTGGACGGCAATGCTAGCAACAAAGGATCTAAAATCTCCTGCCTCGTCGTGATGAAAACCAATTAATAAAGGATCATGTAATTGGTAGTAGGCTCAGTAATTGGTAGTAGTTCCTAAAAATCCTATCTCCCTCCAAGGGCCATGGAGCATAGTGAATAATCAGTTGAAGAAAAAACAGAACCAACTGAACTTAGGACATATCAGCCTCCACCAGTAAACAGCACCAGGACAGCATGTGCCAGTTGTAGAAAATAAATGTGGCAGATCCTATATCTTTGCTTGCTATCTCCCATGTTTGATACTGTATGAAGACACAGGCCATGTCACAGTTATGCTAGCAAAACAAATCTGAGAACACAGACTTGGGACTACTTTAATTCTGCCTCTGACAGTCTGCTTTCCTACAGAGTATCGCCTGGCCTCAAATTATGTTACAGATGTCTTTGTCACTGTATTATTCTTTAGGAAAGACATTAAACATAAATTTTACTAGCTATGTCAAAGTCCCTGTGTTATGATTATTTCAAAGCTTCACTGTCACTGGCCTGTGCCTAGGAAACTAATCGTATCATCAACATAAAACTATTTATCTCACCTTTGGTCAGTAGCCAGTGACATCACTGTCCTATACCACGAAGACTGTCTGTAAATAAATGAACCATGGTATAGGCCCCATATTAATCTTATGCATGTTAAAACTGTTAATAGATCTTAGCGGGGAAAAAAAAAACAAACCCAAACTATTAAACTTAAATTATTAAATAAAATAGGTTATAGACTACCTGACAGTAAAAAAACAAAAGAAAGAACACGAAAGTGTGGAGGTGGCTAGAGATGCCCTAGGTTCTTAGTTTTCCAGTAACCCTGGTTTGGGAGAGAATGTACCTTATCCATATGGAAGATCAAATCCAATTCACACACATTTTCGAAACACTTATCCAGAGTCTCCACAAAAACCTAGGAAATAAGGAGAAATAGATAAGAGAAATAGGAACATACTCACAGTTCATCAGTTCACATTTGAAGGTAAAGGGGCAGTCATGGGCCTATTTACCTTGTAACTGCCCCCCCCCACAAAGCCCCACCTTTTATCCCAGCATTAGCTAATCACCCTACTCATCCCAACTCAGAGGGGACAATCTAGGACAGGAAAACTTTGTTTTTAGTACAGCAACGCAACCAGCAGACACATATGGCCCTTTCCCCCTTTATAAGATGCTAATTTACATAAAATATTAACAAAATACAACCACTTACAATACTTTCCTTTCCCCAAGACACAATGTACACAGGTACAAAAAAATTTTTATTATTAGTGTTAACAGTTTTATCTTGTTAATTTCAAGTAACATTAACTTCAAAACACCTTTCCATGAATCAACTTAATTTACACACTTATCACTTTTTAATAAAAGTATACAAACAATAACAGCACAGCTTAACGAATTTTCAGAATGAACATACCACGTAACTACCATCTAGATATCTGTCCTTAACTTTCTCTTTTTAAGAAACAGGGGTTGGCCGGGCGAGGTGGCTCACGCCTATAATCCTGGCACTCTAGGAGGCTGAGGCAGGAGGACTGCTCAAAGTCAGGAGTTCAAAGACCAGCCTGAGCAAGAGCGAGACCCCGTCTCTACTAAAAAAAATAGAAAGAAATTAATTGGCCAACTAAAAAATATATAGAAAAAAATTAGCCAGGCATGGTGGCACATGCCTGTAGTCCCAGCTACTCGGGACACTGAGGCAGAAGGATTGCTTGAGCCCAGGAGTTTGAGGTTGCTGTGAGCTAGGCTGACGCCATGGCACTCTAGCCTGGGCAACAAAGTGAGACTCTGTCTCAAAAAAAAAAAAAAAAAAAAAAGAGACAGAGGTCTTGCTATGTTGCCCAGACTGGAAAGCAACAGCTATTCACAGGCACAATTATAGGGAACTGCAGCCTTGAACTTCTGGGCTCAAGTGATCCTCCCAGCTCAGCCTCCCCAGTAGCTGGAACTACAGAGGTGCACCACCACATCCAGCTAACTTCTTGATTTCTCCCTCAGAGAATGAGCTCATTTCAATGATCTCATTGTCACAATGTCATCAGTTGTTCAGTGCTGCACAAAAATAGGTCTTACTTGAGGCCTGCAAATGACAGGAACTGGGCACATTCTTCCCCTGTGGCACAAGATGGGTGTGCGTGTGCAAACTGCCCTGTGGCAGTTGTCGGGGAAACAGACGCACGATCCATGAGGAACTGACGCACATTACTGGCATGCATCTTATTCTGTCTCTTCTCTAGGTAAGCAAATCATCGTTCCACCCAGTGCTTGACTGCCACCTTGTGTTTTCCGTGGTGACTCTGATACCAAGATGTCAGGGGCAGAAGTGTTTGGATTCCTCCCCTGGGATTGGTAACCAGTGCACAGTATTCTGCTAGACACCAACCAGTTTGGAAAACTATTATATTTGACATTATGTATTAATACTCTATGACTCAGCAGTTCTACTCCTAGATACATATCTTACCGAAATACAAACATATGCCAAAAAACATACAATAACTTCATAACAGTGCTAATCAGAAATCTTTACATTTTTAACAGCAAGAGAGTATTTCACTATAAGGATAACATAGTTAAATATGGGTCTATTTTCAATCACCATGCTGGGTATTTGGTGAGTCCTTATACTCCTATGGCCCAAGTCCTTCAGTTCGGGGAAATTTTTTCAAATTATTTTGTTGAGAATTTCTTCCCTTCCACATTCCTAATCAATCTTTCTGAAGCTGCTCATATTCAAGTAGTGAACCTCTTTCTTATTTTATTTTCGATCCCATTTTCCATCTCTGCCCACTCTGAGAGAGTCACTTAACTTGATCTTCCAATATGCAAATTCAGGTGGTTTTGTTTCTTTTTTTTTTTTTTTGGAAACAGGGTCTCACTCTGTTGCCCAGGCTAGAGTGCTGTGGCATCAGCCTAGCTCACAGCAACCTCAAACTACTGGACTCAAGCAATCCTCCTGCCTCAGTGTCCCGAGTAGCTGGGACTACAGACATGTGCCACCATCCCCGGCTAATTTTTTTCTATATATATTTTTAGTTGTCCAGCTACTTTCTATTGTTTTAGTAGAGACATGGTCTCGTTCTTGTTCAGGCTGGTCTCGAACTCCTGAGCTCAAACGATGCACCCACCTTGGCTGCCCAGAGTGCTAGGATTACAGGCGTGAGCCACCATACCCGGCCTGTTTCTTTTCTTTTCCTTTTTTTTTAATTAACAGGGTCTCACTCTTCAGGTGGGATTTTGTTTGTTTCCATTTCCTCTCAGGTTTTTAATTTCTAAGAAATCATTTTGTTTTGTGAGTGTTTTTGTCTTATTTCTCTGTGGCTTAAGAAAAGGATTTTTTGTTTGTTCTTTCACTGTTTTCTTTTCTTTGTTTGGTGTCCATTTCTTCCAAGCTGCTTTTTATTGTTTATTTTGTCTCTTTCTTTCACGTTAGAAAGAGATGTCTGATAATCTTTGGTTTTTCATTCATAACAATACCAGGCTGATTGGAAGCTCTATGATCATGGCTACTTACTGCCCACTACCCCCCATCCCCTGACCCCAGCTTTTAAAATTTCTTTCCCCTTAGATTGGTCAGATTCCCCAGTGAAATATTACAATCTCCTGCTTGGAGAATAAAAGACTGGCTGCCATAAATGTGGGAGCTGAGTGGGGAAAAGGGCTGCAAAGTTAGTACTTAGCAGTCAGAATGCAAACCTTCATTTGATCCCCCTGGCTCGCACCATTGATTGCGCCCAGTGTCCCTCAAGCCAGAGATGTTCTCTCTCACTCTTCACAGACCATAGTTCTAGTCTTGTGCAGGAAAAATGCAATACTCAGAGAACTGGAATTGGGAAAAGGACTCAGGGATCTAACTGGTTCTCAGACAGCTTTCCCTTGTCTGTTCACACTCCACCCAAGGGGGACTCTCTGCTGTCAGCTCCGTGCCTTTGAGAATTCTGTGGTGTGGATCAATGTCGCTGTCAGCTTTCCCTAGTGGGGGCCTGGGATGTGGCGTCCTTGGGCTTGCCAAGTCAATTACCAGGCATTCATATTCTTTCCTGCTTTCAAAAATTTTGTTACTATTGTCTCTTTACCTGTTCTCTCTGTCTTTGTGTGTACGTGTCTGTATTTTTTTTTAAATTCACTTCTGTAGTTTTAAAGGAAGAAAATGAATTTGGAAGCATGGAAGTCCCCAGTAGAATCTTTAAAAAAGAAATTTGACAAAGTCTAAAGTTCTTATAGAATATAAGATATGAAAGAATACTCTGCCAAGAAAATTTGGAAAAAGTGATAATAAGGAATGACTTGCCTTTCTAGGTATCAGAATTTGTTGCAAAGCTTTGGTAATTAAAATAGCATAATACTAAGATAGGAGTAAAAGTATAGATCAGTGGGGCAGAATATAAATTCTTGAAACATACGTTTATAAGGAAATGCAATTTTTGAGAAAGGTGGTACTTTTAAGTTGGTGGGGAAAAGATGAACTAGTTGATAAATAATGTTGGGACAAACAGTTATCCTCTGGGGAAAAGATAAAGTTACCTATCTCAGTGCAGACATAACAAAATTACAGATATTAATGGGCTAAATGTAAGAAAAAGCAACTAAAAAAGCAATGGCAGATGCCCTGGGTGCCATCAGGTCTCTTAAAGGAGCAATTTCGTCAGTGTGTGGCCACTGCTACTGCTAAAAGTGGCAAGCGGAGGCTCCAGCCTGGTGGGCTGGACTCCACACCACACACCCTCAGCGCACGTGAGGGGAGGCGGACCACATTTTGTACCAGCACTATGCCAAGAGGCTGATTTTGTTAAAGATGGTTAATGAAATTAAGACGGGTTCTCAGATAGCCAGTGATACAGAACACGATGGACTAGCCCAGAAAGGACATCTCTAGATAGAGGTTAAGAAAAGAGAACAGTCACATATATCTGTTTTTCCTAAAGCCTTAAAACATTATTATTCAAGATTGCGATCAAGGTCAAGAGAAAGAAAACAGAAGTCAGATAATGAAGGACAAAAACACAGGAGCTGAAGCAGAAGCAAAAAACATGCTAACGGGCAGAGAACAAATAAAAGACATTGCAGACTCAGATGGGAAAATATAACAACAAGCCTTCCTCATAAGGTAATATGAATCTACAAATAAATCCTCCAAGAAATGCATGTCTGAGGAATATAATGACAAAGAGCATTCTTCTGACAAAGGAAGACAGAGATGAAATTCATCTGAAAATGGTGAGGACAGACACAAATGCAAAGAATGAAAGACATCAAGAAGCGGAAGTCGCTCAAGATACAGATAAAGGTCTCGGGAAAGGCATCATCACAGTAGAACCAGGGAGCGGAAGACGTCTAAATCTAGAAGCAGAGAGAAGAAAAAATCAGCCTTGAAATAGGAAAAGAAAACCGCAGATCAGATCTTGCTTCCATTCAAGATCAAGACACCTGGGTCGGGCGTGGTTGCTCACACCTGTAATCCTACCACTCTGGGAGGCGGAAGCGGGAGGATCGCTTGAGGTCAGCAGTTCGAGACCAGCCTGAGCAAGGGCGAGACCACATTTCTACTAAAAATAGAAGAAAAAAAAAAAGATCAAGACATAGGCCAGAAGAAGGAGCAGTACAAGGAGTAGAAGTCGAGGTAGAAAGAAGAGCATTGAAAAACTAAGACTGAGTAGAAGTTTAAGCCGGATTTCCAGTCCACCTCCCTTGAGAGCAATGGATGCAGGGGAAGCTTTAGCTAGGAGATTAGAAAGGGCAAAGAAATTACAACAGCAACAAAAAAAGAAATGGCTGGGGAAAAAAATAAGAAATAGCTGCATTTACTGGAGTTTCTGTTCTCAGTGTTGTTGCCTGTTGGCATCAGGAATGCAATTAACTTCTCAGATAGCTAAGGCAGCTCAAATGGGAGCCCTGCAAGCTACAGCTTTGGCAGAGACCACAGTAGCTGCGCCTAGCTATTATGATACAGCAGCTGGAAATCTGCGTACAAGGGAAAACAAGGCAAGGCAAGACAAGAAAGATAGCACACATCCATATTTCAGTGTGCTGAAATATGATAAATTGAAAACAAGGACCAAAATGTCATATATAAGAAATTAGTGGGTCTCCATGATTTTGGCCAGCTGGAGCTTCTGCCCTGCTTCACTGCACCCTGCACGTCCCTCCTCAGCCCTGTTTCCCTGTTTCACACCATTGCCACTTGTGGAATCCGCTGCATACTTGAAATAAAGTGTTTCATTTAATTTCTGCAACAAGCCTGAAGAGAAGGCAAATTTGCCAATTTTACAGTGAGGAGATGAAGAATCAAAGAGGTGGTCAGCAGGAAATGGTTGTATCACGATTTGAATCTAGATCAGAACCCAAAGCTTGTGCACTCTTTTAGATGAACTAAAAAGAAATATAACCAAGCTTACTACCCTTATGAAAGTTTGCTAAGAGGCAAATAAAACATTTTTAATAGTTAAAGTGGTTTCTGCAGGTCACATCTGTTGATTTCCTCAGTAGCCTAGCTAAAATCGCTAATTTGATGCTTTGGTGTATAAAGCAACAGCTATGGAACTCTGGGTTGTAAGTGCTACCTAAAATTTTATATATGCCAGATCTTTAATGTGCTCGTGAAGAAGATCACATAGGTCATAGCTACAAACAATGCACAGATGCTAGGAATCTTGAAGTTTAGAGATTTTGAAAAATTTTAAAATGCAACCTGAGTTAATAAGCATGATCTGCTAATTAATAAACCATTATGAAAAAAAAAAAGAAAGAAATTAGTGGGTCTTTAGACTGAAGATGGGCTGGCCACAGTGGTTCACACTTGTAATCCTAACACTCTGGGAGGTTGAGGTGGGAGGATTGCTTGAGTTCAGGAGTTCGAGACCAGCCCGAGTAAGAGCAAGACCCCATTTCTACTAGGAAAAAAAGTAGAAAAATTAGCTGGGCATCATGGCATGTGCCTGTAGTCCTAGGTACCCAGGAAGCTGAGGCAGGAGGATCGCTTGAGCCCAGAAGTTTGAGGCTGTAGTGAGCTATGATGACTCCACTATACTCCAGCTGGGGTGACAGTGTGAGACTCTGTCTCAAAAAATAAATAAATACATAAATAAATAAAACAAATGAGCTATTAGACAAGTGGACAAATGCTGTGGTTAGCCATTTCCAACTACCAATGGCCAGTAAACACAAAAATATATGCAGCCTCATTAATATTCAGGGAAGCTCTAGAGAAAACAATGAATATTCTATTTTTTTACCCATCAGATTGGCAAACATGAAAATATTCTTCATATTCCAAAGTCAGTGAGGTTATGGGGAAATAGGCACATTCTTATACTCCATTAGTAGGAGTATCAAAGCCAAAACCTTTTTTGGGAGGCAATTCAGCAAAATCTATCAATTTAAAAAGCAAATACACTTATTAAGCAGCAATTCCAATTTTAGGAGTCTATCCTAAGGAAATTAACATATGTGCATATACATGTATGCGAAAGGATGTTATTGCAGCATTGTTTGCAACAGCAAGAAATTTGGTAAAACCTATTATGGGGGGGGAAGGGCAATGTACATAACCTTAACATTTGTACCCCCATAATATGCTGAAATGAAAAAAAAAAACCCTATTATAGATGCCCACAAGTAGCATGGATATTGAATCAAAGATGAGGACATATCCATATTATGGAAAAGCAGGCGCCATTAAAAAGAATGTATGAATGTGGAAAAGGCTCCAAGACTTATTATTAAGTGATAAAAAAAAGCAAATTGTAGAACTATGTCTGTAGTGTGTTTACTTTCTATTTAAAAGATTAAGTGATATATGCGATGTGTGTGCGTGTTCACACACATTAGAAGACTTACTAGTGGTTACGTCTATGAAGAGGAGTGGTCCATGAGACAGAAAGGATGGATGCTGGAGGCGAGGACTTTCCTATTCTACTTAATAAACTTATTGTTTGAATCTTTTACAGCAAGAATGTATTCACGTACTACTTGTGTTATTTTTAAAATCCTAAACTAAATATTTGAAATTCCACAAATAAGCTTAAATTTATACAGAAATTTAAGTTAGACTTGGAGTAGCAAAATAATGGGAGACTAGATAATTTACAACTGTTATTGGAGAAACTGGATAATGATATGGATAAAAAGTAACTCAGTTCCATATTTAGCATATATTGTCATAAATCTGATTTGTATCCATTTTTAAAATTGGAAACAAATAGTTTAGAATTTTGTCCCAACAGTGACGGGAAGATATACTTAAGACTAATGAAGTAGAGGAGATAATCATAAAGCGGATAGTTTCATCTATACTGAAATGCTAATAATGAACAGTGTAAATTAACAAATTAAGAATTAAAATGAAGGTTATGTAATGGTAAAGAAATTACTTGTGAATATAACAACGAATAAAAGCTTAATATCGCAAGATGCGGTGGCTCATGCCTGTAATCCTAGCACTCTGGGAGGCCGAGGAGGGAGGATCGCTCAAGGTCAGGACTTCAAGACCAGCCTGAGCAAGAGTGAGACCCCGTCTCTACTAAAAATAGAAAGAAATTAGCTGGACAACTAAAAATATATATAAAAAATTAGCCGGACATGGTGGTGCATGCCTGTAATCCCCGCTACTTGGGAGGCTGAGGCAGAAGAATTGCTTGGGCCCAGGAGTTAGAGGTTGCTGTGAGCTAGGCTAATGCCATGGCACTCTAGCCTGGGCAACAGAGCAAGACTCTGTCTCAATCAATCACTCAATAAATAAATAAATTGACTTAGAAATTCACACTGAAGGGGTGTGTTGTGTTTTTTTTTTGAGTATTTAATAGAATTTTAATTGATACATCACAAAAGCACTGAGCAAACAAAATAGGTAATAAACATTTTTAAATAAAATTTTTAGGGAATTTTAAAGAACAGCAGTGCAGAATATAGTATTAAAATGTTTGCATTATTACATACATTTTAACACTTCTACATTCCTTTTGGAACCCAGGCTTAAATTTTGGAACCATGTTAATTTACAGGCAAAAAGATTGCAGATGAGCAGATTCTACACAGAGTTACAACCTAGAAAGCTACTAACCTAGGATCTTATTGCCAGATAGTAAATGATTTTTTTAGAATCAAAACAATTTGAATAATTTTTTTTTGCTTTACAAAGTAAGCATGAAAGAATTATACTAGAGAAATGTGTACACATTTAGGTGTAGTTACATAATGTCATCATAGTCTCTGGTCCACCATTCTAGATATATTTACTAACCCTGGTTCTGTGACCATACATTTTGCAAAGATTTTTGCCAGACGTCTCAGAAGAATGTTAATATCCTAATATTCAGGATACCCTTAATATCCAGGATATCCTTAATATCCTAAAAATTCAGAATAACCATGAGATATTAGGACCTTTTGTGAATAAAAAGAATAAAATTTTAATATAAGATTTGAAAGAAGAAATAAATAAATGGAGGAAATGCTACTTTTAATTTACTTCTAATTATAAATCCAACACAGACTTCGGGATCTTTACAATTATTGAGGAATATATATATATGGATGAACAAATGGCTATAAATATCAGAGAATATATTGGAAAAGAACTGCACCCAAGAGGTATAACTGGCCTTACTAGGTATGTGAACCTATATTAATACAACAAAAAATAAAACGGCGTGAAACTAACACACAAAGAAAAATGGAAGTCAGTGGAACAAAATGAAGAATAAAAACTAAATTCAACCATACATTCAATGTTTACTCAACCAATGTTTAGTGAGTGATAACTTCATGCTAGGCACATACCATTCTACTCTTTATATTCTGAGTATGAGAAGAACAAGAAGGCAAATAAACGAGATCTTTTCTGTTGCCGTAAGTACCCGTAAGGAAGTAAACAGGATGATGAGACAGGGAGTTACTGCAGACGGAGTGCCAAGAAAGTCTCTGTGAGGATTAACATTTGAGCTGAGACTGAAAAGAAGTCAGCTATTTGAAGAGCTGAAGAGTGAAGGAACCTAGACAAGAGCACTCCTGTGGACAGAACACGTGTAAAGGCCCTGAGGCAAAAGGTACCTGTGTCTGAAGAACAGCAAGGCTGGAGGAGGGTGAGAATTTACACGGTGAGGTCAGCAGAGGAAAATTAGCCAGAGCAGGACAGGCCTTACGGACTGTGATAGGGAGTTGGGGTTTTACTCAAAACTTTGTATAACATACTTTAATTAAAGTCTCTTCAACAAGGGAGGTAAAAAAAGATTATTTATATTTAATATCACAGTCTAGAAAAAAATTAGTTTGGAAAAAATAAGTTCATTTTACAATAAACTCAAAATACATAGAGAATTTACCTTTTCATTGCTTGTAAGGCAAACCATTATTTCATGTGCAAATAAAGAAAAAAATGCTGTAAATTATAATTGTAAGATGTCATCTATCCTAATACACTCCTGATTTTACAGTTAGTACAGTGTGATAAAATATACATCTTAGACTAGATGAAATATGCTATTATAAACCAGGATCAAGACTTCACTGGACAAGTGGTTCAATTACATTACAGAAGGCTGACACGGAAAAGAACATTGTAAATCCACACATGGAAAATGTAGGCATGATTAACAAAAATTCAGACATATGTGATGTACTTCTGAATAGAAATTTAAATGACATCTTTCAGTGTTGGAGCTAGGAATGAACAAGCTCCAAGTATTGGAGGCATTATAAATTAATATAGACTTTCTGAATATCTATCTAGCAACATGCATCATAATTACAAATATTAATTCTCTTGACCCAGGGATTGTTTTCAGCAGAGTGTGAATAGGCACAACAGCTTGTATAAAGACCTATACTAGCTTTATTCATATTTAAAAAAAAAAGTAGCTGGGCATGGTGGTGCACACTTGTATGTAGACCTAACTACTTGTGAGGCTGAGGCAGGAGGATGGCTCCAGCCCAGAAGTTTGAGGCTGCTGTGGGCAACAGAGCAATCTAGCCTGGGCAAGAGAAAGAAAAAAAGAAAAGAAAGGAAAAATGGAAACAAAGTACCTAGTACCTATTTTCCTAGGTAGTCTGTTGTCTGGATCAGAAGAGAACACTCACTTAAGCCCCACTGTAATATTCTCCTTTGACCTACTCTTGACATACAGAGGCAGGTCATGGCAAGCTCAGAAGCAGAAAATGTAGCATCCACATCCTTACCATACAGCCTGAGCCCAATGCTGTGACGGTGGGTGAGCAGAAGGTTTTCTGAACCTTGACCTCTGACCTCCCCAGAAGGGGTACTTGTAAACTCTAACTGAAACCAGACCATGATCCAGAGACTCTGTTCAGCTTATCTTCTCTTGGGAGCCTTCAACTAAAAGTGGCAAATTACCCTTTCTTTATACAGCTAAGCTTATGCTTGTCACCTAGTTTTTCCAAACCAAGCAAAATATCATTTAGGGATATATGTCACATGGTAAAATTATAAAGAGAAGCATAGGAATCATGAACCCAAAAGTCTTACTAGGGTTGCCATGAGGGAGGGGGATGGAATTGAAGAGGGGCACTCAGGAGTTTCTAATGTACTAATAATGTTCTGTGTGACAGGTACATAGGTGTTCATTTTACTGGTGTCTTTAAACTATATAAACATGTTTTGTACATTTTTGTATATATACATTTCACAATAAAAATAATAATCTTACTAGGATTCTGACTGGGTTTTTGCTAATTTTAGGGTTATCTGGAAGTACTAACATTTTAATGTTTTCTCAATAGGAAAAGAGTATGTTATCACTTATTTCTTCTTTTTTCATATTTTTAGCAGAGTTTTAAGTCTTCTTCATATAGACCTTACACAATTTTACATTTATTCCTGGGTCTCTTATGAACCTTTTTGCTTTTGTGAATGGGTTGCTTTTAATATTACATTTCCAATTTATTACTGCTAAGGAAAAGCTACTAAATTTTAAATGTTAAACTTGTATCCAGCCACCTTTCTGAACTCTATTAGTTCTAACTGTTTCCAGTTGATTTGGATTTTCTAGATAATCAACTCATCTGCAACTATTATATATTCTGAAGCCTAATAAAGCTAGTCCCCCATTACTGCTTTTTCCCTCAAAATATACTTTTGCATTTCTTGACCACTCATTTGTCCTGATAAATTTTGCCTTTACAGAAGATGTCCTGATGACATTATATTTGGTTTCCCATTTGACTGTATTGATTATTATCTTTAGAACTACTGTCATCTTTGCTTGACTCTTCCCATCAAGGGGAAAGCTTACAGCTCCCTTTGTTCCAAGTGTTCCTTTATGTTTTTCCTTTAAGATTTTACAGTTTTATTGGAATCAATGTCAAGTATTACATACTAAGTTAATTTCCAAACACTATCCCTTATCACTACTATAAATGAGATTTAATTATGAATTTTCTAGCTGTTTTCACAGAAATAGGAAATTTCATTTTGATGGATTTATCTCATATTCTGCTCATACCATTCATTACTTTTAATTTTTCTGAGATAGGGTCTTGCTCTGTTGACTGGGCTAGAGTGCAGTAGCGTCATCATAGCTCACTGTAGCCTCTAACTCCTGGGCTCCAGTGATCCTCCTGACTCAGCCTCCAAAGTAGCTGGGACTACAGGCCCACACCACCATACCTGGCTAATTTTTCTATTTTTTGTAGAGATAGGGTCTCACTCTTGCTCAGGCTGGTCTTGAACTCCTGAGCTCAAGCAATCCTCCCACCTCAGCCTCTCAGAGAACTAGGAATACAGGCGTGAGCCACCGCACCCAGCCAAAATGTATTATTTCTTCAAAAAATAAAGAGTTTATACTAAATATATACTTTTAATCAAATATAAATGCTTCTTATTACAATTTAAGAGTATTTATCAGGAATATAATTTGGATAATCACTTCTCTAGACAACCACTGATAAAATTAGTTTTTCTTACTGTTATAATAGTAAAAATCTTTATTTTTTAAACAGACTTGCATTTTTGGGATAAATACTATTTGAACACAATGAATAATTCTTCTAGTATGCAGTATTCCTGATAAAGAAAGAATCTTAGAGCTAAAAAGAATATCTAGTATCTTTGTAGATCAAAAAAACATACAAACACACAGAAGAGCCAAAATGCAACAAAATGCAAAACAAAAACCCTTAAAGCTTAAATGATTTGATGAAGGGCACACTTGCTTGTTAACAGGTGAGTCCAAAAAAGAGCTGGGTCTCATGACCTCTTGGTTCAATTGACTACTGGATACTAACATGCAATATTTGAGTATTATTTTCCCTTTTTTGAGTTGGGTTTCTGGATGATAATCAATTTATCCCACAAAATACAATTAAATAGTATGATTTTTTTGTTCTAAGTTTAAAAGATAACTTAATGTAATATAAAGGATAATTACTTCTCTAAGCAACCACTGATAAAATTATATTAGTTTTTCTTACTGTTATAATAGACTGTAAAAATTTTCTTTGTTAAACTGACTTGCATTCTTGGCATAAGTACTATTTGAACGCAATGAATAATTCTTCTAGTATGCAGTATTCCCAATAGAGGAAGAATCTTAGGGCTAAAAAGAATATCTAGTATCTTTGTGGATTAAAAACATCCAAACGCACAGAAGAGATAGGGAAAGAAAGATACTAGATATTCTCTATTGTACTTTGACATCTTTTTTTTTCTTTTTTTGAGACAGGGTCTCCCTTTGTCACCCAGGCTAGGGTGCAGTGGCCCAATCATAGCTCACTGCAACTGTGACTTCTGAGCTCAAGTGATCCTCCAATCCTCTAGCCTAAGCCTCCTGAGTAGCTGGGATTATAGGCAGGCCACTACACGCAGCTAATTTTTGTTTGTTTCATTTTTTTGCAGAGATTGGGAGGTGTGGGGAATCTCTCTACGTCACCCAGGGTGGTCTTGAACTCCTGGCCTCAAGCGATCCTCTTGCCTTGGCCTCCCAAAGCACTGGGATTGCATGTGGTAAGCCACCGTGCCCATACTTCAACTTTTTTAAAAAAAATTCTATTATGAGCCCATTAAGGAGTCAGTTCTTTTTCTTTCTTTTTCTGAATCATTTCTTATTTCATCCTAATGCTGGATTACTTCATTGCTTTTTTGTTGACCTCATTTGGGCATTTATTTTTGCAGTCAGCTATTTCAAATATATTGATAATATAACTCTGCATATTGTCTCTTAAAAACCATGTTTCCTATTTCTGACTTTTATCTTCTATCTTATACCAATTATTTATTGATTTTTATCGTATTTTCAAAGATCAAACCTTTCAGTTCCTATTATTTTTACATTTTACTTATTTGATCTTCCCAAATCCAATGCACACTAAATATTTAATAAATGTCCATTAAATTACAAAGTTTGATTTTCCTTTTTGTCCTGTTAATATGAATCTCTAAAGTCTATTTCCTGCCAGGCGTAGTGGCTCACACCTATAATCCTAGCACTCTGAGAGCCCGAGGTGGGTGGATCGCTCAAGGTCAGGAGTTTGAAACCAGCCTGAGCAAAAGCGAGACCCCAACTCTACTAAAAATAGAAAGAAATTGATTGGACAACTAAAAATATACATAGAAAAAATTAGCCGGGCATGGTGGCACATGCCTGTAGTCCCAGCTACTCGGGAGGCTGAGGCAGGAGGATCGCCTGAGCCCAGGAATTTGAGGTTGCTGTGAGCTAGGCTGATGCCACGGCACTCTAGTCCGGGCAACAGAGTGAGACTCTGTCTCAAAAAAATAAAATAAAATAAAATAAAGTCTATTTCCTTTAATACCTGTATCCCAATTTTTAAGATACATTATCACTATATTTCCTTCACTTTCAAATATATCCTTATTATATGCACATTTCTACAGCTTGGTATAGTTTACAATACTATAAAGTACATCATCGCATTTGAATTCTACAGTCTAATATCTGTATTTTCAGATAGTGGATCCATGACTCAAACCTAGGTCTTCTGATGCTAGATCTTGAGCTTTTTCTATTATGCTACGCTAACTTTCAATGTCCAATCTGACTCAAGTGTTAAGAAAGCATTTAAAAATTATCACAGATGTTCTCACTTACAAGTGGGAGCTATGCCATGGGTATGAAGGGGCATACAGAGTGGTACAACGGACAATGAAGACTCAGAACGTGGGAAAGAGAGAAGAGAGTGAGGGAAGAAAAATCACCTACTGGGCGCAATGTACACTAAAAACCCAGACGTCACCACTACACAATTTATCCATGTAACCAAAAGCTATTTGTACCCCTAAATCTATTGAAATTTAAAAAAAACAGAAAATCTAAAGAAAAATCTCAGAAATGAATCTTTTCTTAGATGTTTTCATCGTTTATTCAGACTTTTATGTATAAGTGAATCTATTAAACTTTTAATTATCAATAATTTTCCAAATGTGAATGGGTATAAATACATGCATAAAATAAATAAAATTTAAAAGTTGCTACGTCCATGTAGAACATCACTTTTTATAAGAGTTAGGTGAATTAGAAACAAAAATATACATTCAAAATTTCCATTTATTTGTTCCTAGGTATATTAAATTAGTTTCTTTAATTTTACCTTAACAAAATAAATATAGTTGTAAGCATGTAAAGTTTACATTTCATAGCTAGAGAATTTTCTTTTCCACAACTGTTATTAATTAGGTTTTCAACATAAGCTTCCATCTGAGTACCTTCTACCTACGGGGCTTATTCAAATCATTTAAAAAAGCCCACCTAAAATCTCATGGATAAAATGATGGAATTGTATTAAATGAATGGTTCCCAAGCAAGGGTCTTTACACACCTCAGTTTCTATGAAGATAGGAAAACAATCTTAAACAACTTCTAATTTTCAAAGAGCCTAACGAAATTCATGTTTACTTACATGAAGATTGCACAGACTTACTAAAATATCAAGTGTCTTTGCTTTAGGTTAGAGTTATAAGTGAAAATAAAAAGTATAAATTTTTAAATGTCATTTGATTTGATAGTTGAAAAAAAATTCAAAACATGAAAACCAAGGGCAGTGCAAAGGCTGGGTAGAAACCAATAAATCCAAAAGCTCTGAGAGTACAGCTCAGGAGCTTTCCCAGAGCACCATCTGGTGGACATCTGGCAACTTTCGCCAATATCAATAAGGAGACGGACAAAAGCATCTATAGGTTGGTTGCTCAAAAATCCTGCGCAAACTCTCTAAAGTTGCTGCCATCATTAGCTGACTACACACGTACCTGGATGAGGTCCAAGATCCCAAGTTCACTCTCTGACGAATCCACACAAAATACAAAGTAGAGGGTAGCATAGTGTCGGTATATCAGTTTGTAGTCAGAGCCACCAATCAAACTGTGGAAGATGGGAAACATTTAAATGCTTATATCTTAGACTTATTTCATTTTATTTTTTTAAGAGACGGAGTCTCATTGTGCCACCCAGGCTGAAGTACTGTGGCATGATCATAGCTTATTGCAACTTCAAACCCCGGGGCTCAAGTAATCCTTCTGCCTCAGCCTCCCAAAGTGCTAGGATTACAGGCATGAGCCACCACACCTGGCCATAAATGCCTGTATCTTAAACACATCAAAGAGCAACCTTATGCCAAAAAATGAAAAAGGGCCCAAGAGAAAGGGGAAAGCCAAATGCTAAATGCAGGCCATTTCTACCAGGTGAATGGTAACCAAGTGTGGCACAGGTACCTAAAGCCACTTTACCTCACCTTTTCTCCTGCCTATCCTCCCAAGGCCCAACATCTAAATGAGTAATATCTGAAGCACAATAATTCAACAGCTTCCCACAGAGAATCAGGTCTCTCCCTGAGCAGATCATGCTAAGATCAGTTCAACTTGCATCAGGCACCCACTTGACACTGTCAGAGCAGCAATGATGAAGGCCACCCGAAAGTGGGTATATGGGGAGAAAACTGAAGCTCACGGTTTACCTTCCACCCTCCAAGAAGTTACAAATGTTGTCATCCCGCTTGAGGACTAGATGGAAAGTCTCTCGAACAATCTGCTGTTGAATTTCTTCTGGCTATGGAACAAAAAAAAAAAGTGAATCAGTGGGCAAGTCTGAAAAACTACATCCTATCAAAGGGGATGGACAGGGAGAGAAGTGTTTCCAAGCTGGAAACAATGCGAACATTTAGTGCTAATTTCCAGAAAAGACAAAAATGATGAGTAGAGAAAAAATAGAGAGTGAATCTATGATAAATGAACAAGGCTCTGCTATAGGAATTAAGATAGGGTATATTTACTTATATACCTACGTCACTAACCATTACTGTCCTATAGGTAAGCTGATATTTAAACAAGGAAAGGAGAATCGATAAACTCTCATACAACATCAAAGAATAACTAGAAGGCCTGATCCTGAAATATTTTGTTTTCCCTTGGAAAACATCTATACCAGGTAAATAATAAATCCAACAGGTCTAACACTATAAAAAGGTCAAGATGTATCATGTGTATATTTTTTAAAAACTGAATCTGCCATCTTTTGTACTTGTAATATAGATACTAATACATTTAAGATGCTGTGTTACCAACAAAATATTATTGGGTAAGACAACAACTCTATTTACAGATTAGAATTTGAAACAATCTCAGAGCGACAAATAAAACTTCTTTTTTCACTTACTATACACATAGGAAAGGTCAAGTCTGACAGATCACTTGAAAATTCACATTTGATTTCTACTTATACATATGAGTTTCACAATAAGTAAGGTAATAAATGATGATGGGAGAGAAAAACCAGTCATTAAGACAAAAAGTAATTAAAAGCTCTAAACCAATGCTTCTCAAACCTTAATGTGCAATGAATCAGTTGGGAATGTTGTTAAAATGCAGATTCTTTTTTTTTTTTTTTTAAAGACAGAGTCTCGCTCTGTCCCCTGGGCTAGAGTGAGTGCCGTGGCATCAGCTTAGCTCACAACAACCTCAAACTCCTGGGCTCAAGCAATCCTTCTGCCTCAACCTCCCAAGTAGCTGGGTCTACAGGCATGCGCCACCATGCCCAGTTAATTTTTTCTATATATTTTTAGTTGTCCAATTAATTTCTTTCTATTTTTAGTAGAGACGGGGTCTCGCTCTTGCTCAGGCTGCTTTCGAACTCCTGACCTTGAGCGATCCAACCACCTCGGCCTCCCAGAGTGCTAGGATTACAGGCATCAGCCACCGCACCCGGCCAAAAATGCAGATTCTGATTTAATAGGACTGGATTAAGTCCTGAGCTTGCAGTTCTAACAAGCTCCCAGGTGATACCAATCCTGCTGGTCTCGGCAAACAAAGCATAAGAAAACCTTCAGATTGGAATGCCCTAAGAGACAGAAAATAGATTCAAGTAATTTTAATTCCTTTTTTTTCTAAAGCACTGAATTTAGGTTTGAAATGGTTAGTTACGTAAAAGAAATAGAGAGAGGGAAAATGCCATTGTGGGGATATTACTTTGAACCAACATGAGAGCTAAGGAAAGGCTCTCAGAACTGAATACACGAATGGAAATGTGCTAATCACTGGTCACTATAAACTCAAGTAAATCAATCACTATTTTCCAGGTTTCCATTTAAAGAACACACAAAGCTCACAGATGCCAGGATGCTGTAAAGGATTAACTCTGTGAGGTGAAATACAAAACATGTTAAGCATCAGCACTTTTTTAAACTGACAAAAACAGCTTTAGAACTAAAGCTTTTTATCTAACTCTAGGGGGAAGTGGCAGCAGCGGTGGCACGAAGTGGTGAGGCTACCTACTTTCCAGTTCAATAAAAAGGTAAGCTACCCATTGCTTACATGCCTCAGTGATTTTAATAATCCCTCATATCTTTTTAGTATTCTGCAGTTTTCAAGGTACTTTCACTCATGAACTCATGAGGGTCTTATAAAAATCCTGTGATCTCCAAAGATATACAATAAGCACACGAAAAGATGTACAACATCATTA
>CAUYRT010094335.1:0-36887 GCA_963574885.1 Lepilemur ruficaudatus | reverse complement strand
GCTCACAGCAACCTCAAACTCCTAGGCTCAAGCGATCCTTCTGCCTCAGCCTCCCAAGTAGCTGGGACTACAGGCATGCGCCACCATGCCCGGCTAATTTTTTCTATATATTTTTAGTTGTCCAATTAATTTCTTTCTATTATTAGTAGAGACGGGGGTCTCGCTCTTGCTCAGGCTGGTTTCGAACTCCTGACCTTGAGCAATCCACCCGACTCGGCCTCCTAGAGTGCTAGGATTACAGGCGTGAGCCACCGCGCCCGGCCATCACTGGAGTTTTTAATGGACCTCTGCTTTGAAATTATTTCTGGAACAAGGCAGAATGTAAATAAATCAGTACATACTAGACATGGTGATCAAATATTGAGGGCTGCACATGATACTATTAATAACGAGCCAATGTAATTCTGCATCAACTTGTCTTTCAGAGTAAGCTAATAAATAAATGGTAATGTCTGCTGGAGGCAACTCCTTTATATTCTGGCTGTTCAAGGTGACCTCAGAGACAAAGCTCAGAACTGCATAGTGCCCATGCAGATTAGAATTATGGGATCTCTAAACTCCACACTGGCTGAGAGGCACACTGGACCGGCACTTCTCATTTTGCATGTGTAATCTGAACAGTGTGGAAGCAAGAGTGCTTCTTTCTGCAGTCTAGGTTCTAAGATGTTTTCATAAGCAGATCTCATTGATCAGGGCCCTAGACCCTGATCTCTTGGCCCCCCTAGGGATACTGCGGTCAGCTTGTGGACTGCACAGCTCTGGGAACACTATTCACAGCAGCTGCAATGTGAATGCCACTGTCCCTCCTTGAGCCAAAGGATCTGCAGTAAACAGATTGTCCACAACCTGATCACCTGTTTTTTCTTAAGCCACTTCATATAGGTAAATGATCCATTTGTATAAGGAGGATGGGCTTGCCTTTCATCAGCCAGGACTCTCCAAGCCTAAATTTGTTTTTGTTTAATAAACCCTTATTGAGCACTAACTGTGGGTGGGACACAATTCCTCTGGCCCCAAACATGCATCTCTCTGGAAAATTACTGAACAATTCCAAAGATATAAAAGGCACTCCCCTAAGATCCTGACACTTCTTGTTCAGGGCCTTCATTACCCAGGGCTTTGCTGCTTTTCTTTCAGTCTCTCACTCCCTGATATCTTGGTCATCTTAGGACTCACAAGAGGCTCTTTGCCAGTGGGCAGGAAGGGGAAAAGAAAGAGGAGGAGGCCAAGCATACAGCCACTTGATAGTAGCCTGGGCAAAGTAAGCCAGGAGGTTAAATTGCTGGACTAGGTTGAAAATGGGGGATTACTTGTAGATCCTTCCTTCCCTCCTTCCCTGCTTCCTTCCTTCCTTCTTTCCCTCCTTCCCTCCTTCCTTCCTTCCTCTGTTGCCCAGGCTAGAGTGCCATGGCGTCACCCTAGCTCACAACAACCTCAAACTCCTGGGCTTAAGTAATCCTTCTACCTCAGCCTCCCGAGTAGCTGGGACTATAGGCATGTACCACCATGCCTGGCTAATTTTTTCTATATTTTTAGTTGTCTGGCTAATTTCTTTCTATTTTTAGTAGAGATGGAGTTTTGCTCTTGCTCAGGCTAATCTTGAACTCCTGAGCTCAAGCAATCCTCCCGCCTCGGCCTCCGAGAGTGCTAGGATTACAGGCGTGAGCCACCACGCCTGGACTTGTAGATTTATTAATAGTATAATTTCTCAAGCAAGACCAAACTGAAATTTGCCAAAAAGCGAAGAGCAAATTATTCAAGACTGTTAACCAGTTACTGTGTTTTATTTTCCTGGGACAGATAAATGAAGTAAGTTTCCATAAATTGAGTCAGTCCTAAGTCCTGACAGTATGTCTGGCCCAGGATAAGAACAGAAGCAAAGTACATGGGGAGAGAGGAGCAGTGAATAGTTGGGTCCACACCTACTGTGACCAGGCCTCAGGACTTTGTGGAGAAAACAGGAATAGTTGAGTAATGATTAAATCATAAGAGACTTAGAAGTAGATAGGAGTAGGAAAAGATGTAAACTTATTCTGTCCCTGCTGGCTACCTGACAGCATCACCCTATGTATGTCAGAATGGCTTTGAATGACCAAATATGTGCACAATGTATAGCTTTCCTGACACCTTGATTTTGGTCATTGGCCTCCAGAACTGTGAGAGAATAAATGGGATCTTAAAAAGACTTAGGACTACTAAAAAATGGTGGCGACTTTGCAATCTACAGCAATACCTTACATGGCCAAGATGGGTAGGTTTTTGGTAGCTGGAACTATAGAGCAAGGATGTTCCAGCCAAGAGGAATTTCAGAAGAAAGGGCTGACTTGGAGGTGACCTCAAGATGTGTTCCATGAGCATCGTATTTATTAGTTCCCCTAGGGCTGCTGTAACAAATTATCCCAAAATGGGTGGCTTAGAACAATAGAAATTTTTTATCACAGTTCTGGAGGCCAGGAGTTCAAATTCAAGGTTTCAGCAGGGCCATGCTCCATCTGAAGGTTCCAGAGAAGAATCCATCCTTGCCTCTTCCTGGCTTCCAGTGGTTGTGGGCAGTCTTTGGTGTTCATTGGCTTATTGATGCATAACTCCAGTCTTTGCCTGCATCATCACAAGGTGTTCTCCCTGTGTCTCTGTGTCTGTGTCACTTCTCTTCTTAGAAGGCTGCTAATCATTGGATTTAGGGCTCACCCAATCCTGAATTACCTCATCTTAACTTGATTACATCTGCAAAGACCCTATTTCCAAATAAGGTCACATTCACATGTACCAGGGGTTAGGACTTGAACATATCTTTTTTGGGGGGACACAGTTATTCAACCCACTGTAAGCATTACATTGTCTAATTTATTTGATTTAAATGGGGAAATAGTGAGGCTGTATGTTAGACAGCCTAATAGTATTTATTTAATACACTGACTACCTTATATACAACACTGTTACTTGAGATAGAAGGTGCAGAGTCCTTAAAAACTTACGCTGTGGTGGAGAATAGCAAAATACCAGCAAGAGACACAACAGGGCAGGATAAAATGAAGAATGGATTATAAAAGTCCACGAGTAGGAGACAGCCAGTGTTACGGAAGAGAAGTAGAGGCCCTGGCTGAGAGGAAACCAGAGGCAAGTAAGCTACTTGAGGTGCTATGAGACGAATTCGAAGGAGAGAGAGGGAAGGAGCTGGACAGCTTCTTGAACACCAATGAACTGTATTAACGTGTGCTTCTCTGCAGAATGAAATATTTAAAGCTGCTTTATATGAACTAAAGAGTAAAACATTAATGTGACTAAATGCAATGTGGTATCCTGGACTGTCTCTTGGAACAGAAAAAGAACATTAGTGGCAGTACTGCAATCCAATTAGTGGTTTCCAGGGAGGAGGAGGAATGGCCCACAAGTGACTGCTTGATGGGTACGGGGTTTCCTTTGGGGAGATTAAAAAGTTCTGATGGTGACCAGATGATGGTGGTGATTGCACAACACTGTGAATGTATTGAATGTCAATGGCAAACTTTATGTTAGATGTATTTTATCACAATTTTTAAAGGCCATAAAAGATGCTGCAAAAAAACCCAAAAAACAAAAACAAAACCTGAAATCTGAATAATGTCTATAGTTTAGTTATTTGTATTATACCAATGTTACTTTTTTTTAGTTTCACAAACAAACCATGATTATATAAGATGGTAATATTAGGGAAGCTGGATGAAGAGTATATGGCAACTCTGTACTATTTTGCAATTTTTCTGTAAATCTAAAATTTTTCCAAAATAAAAATTTATTTAAAAAAAATTAATGTGGCCGGGCATGGTGGCTCACACCTGTAATCCTAGCACTCTGGGAGGCTGAGCCGGGCGGATCGTTCAAGGTCAGGAGTTCGAGACCAGCCTGAGCAAGAGCGAGACCCCCATCTCTACTAAAAAGAGAAAGAACTTACCTGGACAACTAAAAATATATATATGAAAAATTAGCCGGGCATGATGGCACATGTCTGTAGTCCCAGCTACTCGGGAGGCTGAGGCAGAAGGATTGCTTGAGCCCAGGAGTTTGAGGTTGCTGTGAGCTAGGCTGACACCAAGGCACTCTAGCCCAGGCAACAGAGCCAGACTCTGTCTCAAAAAAAAAAAAAGAAAAAAAAATGTGAAAAAAATGCACAACCCCCAATTTTTTTGAAGCCACTATCAGCTTTGGGTGTTTTTGTGTTCCTATGTATCTATCTTTTAGACTGTAAGTCCTTTGAGGACAAAGGTATAATGTGTATCTCTTTGGTATCATTATTAGTTTTTAATTTTTTTAGAGATGGGGTCTTGCTTGGTGGCCTAATCTGGAGTGCAGTGACAGCTCACTGCAGCCTTGAACTCCTGGGCTCAAGCAATCCTCCCACCTCAGCCACCTGAGTAGCTGGGCCTACAGGCGTGCACCACTATGCCTGGTTTTTATCAGATTTTAAACATTGAACAGCTGAGTTCAGTTTTTCTGAAGAGCACTAAGTAGAACAGGTTTTCAATTAAGGTCTCTGGCTGTGGCAGAACTGGAGGGTAATTGTTGAGCGTCTCCTCTCTGGGGCCTGTCAACCCAAGAGTAATGACTTTCGGCCACTTCAGACCTGAGGTAGTTTCAAACCAGCACAAATTTCCATTTGTTCTCTTTATCCAACCTACTATGTTCCGTTGTTCATGTGCTTCAATTACGCTGAGACCTCAAGGGAGAGAGACAGGGATTTAAGAAGGAAAAGAACCAACACAGCTTCTTATTTTGCGTGGCATACGGTACACGGGACGTGTGGTGCTTCTGCACGTGATGTCCAGGTCAGCCACTGCAAATAATTCTGTGACAGCGACAAGGATGCCTGATAGTCGAGACAGGAAAAAAGTGTGTGGGGGGGGCAGTGGTGGTAATGGTTAGTAAAATTTTAGAGACGTATCTTCTTGAAATAATAGTATGATTCATTTCTCCACGAAATGGCTGGTTTCCTTCTCTTTTGAACTTGGAAAATATGATTCCAGTTTCAAGTAGGCCTGGTTATTTTCTTACCCATTAAAAAAATTCCTGAAAAAATCATTTATCAGTGAGGATCTGCAAATATCTCTGCTTTGCCCCATGCATAACTGCTTTGCCCCATGCATAATATATTTTTTGTTTTTCTTCCTAAAAGGATCTGAACTAGGTTACAATTTCTGAACTAAAGCCCTGGAAACTAGAGTTATGGGCACGTGGCTTTGTAGGCTGTGGTATTTCAGTAAGTGGCTTCTGTTGTCTTATGGAGCTGTGTGGATTGACTCCTACTTGTTGATGCTTATTCATGCATAAGAAAGCATACAAATGTGGGAATAAATAGCATTTTAGAAATAGAGTGATGAAGGCTGTATACATCTGTAAGAACTGGTGAGATTGGTGTAAGACAAAGAAGTGGCTAATAAGAGAAACAGAACTGGGATGACAACAGAAGAAAAGAAAAACAAAACAACCCCAAGCCAAAACTAACAGCCATTTCTCTGGTCATTTACACTAAAGGTTTTATCAGTACTTGTGTGGGTTTTGGTAGTTAACTGTAGAACAATATATGGCTATATAGTTTTTTTGTTTTTGTTTATCAGACAAGGTCTCACTCTGTCACCCAGGCTGGAGTACAGTAGGATCATCATAGCTCACTGCAACTTCAAACTCCTGGGCTCAAGTGATCCTCCTGCCTCAGCCTGCTACGTACCTGGGACTGCAGGGTGCATGCCACCACGCCTGGCTAACTTGTCTATAGTTAGTAAAGATGGGGTCTTGCTCTTGCTCAGGCTGCTCTTGAACTCCTGGCCTTAAGCAGTCCTCCTGCCTTGGCTGCCCAAAGTGCTAGGATTACAGGCGTGAGCTGCTGCGCCCAGATTATATGTTTTTAATAATTGCAAATATTTATTTGCCTCTTAAATTCACTTGCAGCATCTAAATTGTAATTCATTCGATAGCATGGGATTGGGGAATCTCAAGTCATCTTTTACTTTATTAAATCCTAAATTAAAGAATCACTTCAGGCATTAAGAACCCAGGATCCAGTCAACTTGTTTGTGTATTTTTTGAACAGATAATAGTGGCTATGTAACAAATTACCCCTAATTTCGGAGCTTAAAACAACAAACATTCATCTCCTAGTTTCCCAGGGTCAGGAATCTGGGAGTGGCTGAGTTGCAGTTAGGCCACAAGGAGCTGCAGTGATCTCAAACCTGGCCTGGGGTCACAGAATTCCTTCCAAGCTGGCTCACATGGTCTTGGCAGCTCCTTGCTGGCTATTGGCTGGTAACCTGTTCCTATGGGCTCCCTAGAGCTTTCTTAAGTGCTTTCATAACACGAAAGCTGGCTTTTCCCATACTGTGTGTTCCAAGAGAGAACACGCAAGCAAGAGAGCACCTGAGATGGAGGACACAGTCTCTTACGGTGCAGTCTCGCAAGTGACATAGCATCACTTCTGCTGAATGCTAGTGGTCACACATACCAACCCTGGTCCAGTGTGGAAGAGGACTGACTATACCACGGTGTGAACGTTGGGACGCAAGGCCATTTTGAAGGCTCCCAGTGTCTATCATATCTCTAAGTTATATACATTCCTGGCTGGTCCAAAGGAGGCAAGTTATTTTACTTGTTCACAGTCAGTTACAGATTGAACTCCTTGCTACTGTTTCCCACTTCTCACTACTGCACTTGACTAGTCTTAAAAAATAAAAGTTAAAAATAATAAAACAATGACCTAACAGTTTTAATTTTAAATGTCAGTATTTACATGTTGCTGGAAATTCAAACTTTGCAACTACTAACACCTATGACAGAAACTTTTTAAAATGTGCCTACAGGGTATATATTTTTAAAAAATTCTTTTGGAGGTGAGAGAGTAAGTTTGAAGACCATTGACTTCTATTGGTAGTCTTTTATCCAGTGTGTCCTTAATCATGTTCTTCTGACTTTTTGTCTCCCCCATGTGGTGCTCTTTGTTCTTAAAGGTGTGGACAACTGATAAATGAAAGATGAACTTCAAATTGGAATCAAAATTTGGGTCCTGATTTGTGAATTGAAAAGATTACTTGAAATCCTGATTGTCCCTGAAAATCGAGGACCTCTAGTTATAAGAAAATGAGTCAGGAGCTCTTATTATTTTTTTTCTGTTTATTTTTAGTGGAATTTACTAAACAGCTGGCACTGTCCAAGAGCTGTGGGGAGCAGCAAAGGAATATAATCTACAATTTACTGAAGTTATAAGCTGGAGTGTATGGTCCCTGGATGCTCAGAGAAGAAATGATTTTTTTTTTTGCATACCAAAAAAAAAAACTATACACAACTGTCATATTCTTATGGAATAGTTTTTGAAAAAATTATATGCAATTTGCAGAGGTGAAACTCTATTTACTTTTTTATTAGGTATGTCCCAATGTGTATGTTTAATGAAGGCATTTTATACCTCAGGTTTACAGAACAAGTTGATATAAGCCAAAAATGTACAAAACCAGTAATTATGGATATAACTACTAAAAAATATGTTGATGTTTTACTGGAGCATACCACAGTGAACATAAATTTAAGTGACAATTGGAGTGTTTTATTAGAAACATGCCTTGAGACTTGACCAGGACTAGTATTTTATTCCTTATGATTTACCATTTCATGATAAAGCTGTCCTACTCACTCTTAAGTGGAAAATGTGTTATGTCCTTCTTGCATAAAGTTTAGTTGAACAATATGCATCCAACATGGCTAGAATGTTTTGTTGAGTACCATAGACAGTAACTAAACTACACAGAACTAAAATTAACTGCAAAACACAAACTCCCTTGGGAAATTTCCAATCTAAGCTAAACGGACCAAGTGTAGGATTGAATTGTAAAAATTTAGTGGGAAGTGTCAGGGTGGGGACCTCATGAGGAGCTCACAGCGCAGGTTGGAGAATGAATTTTCACACAGTGTTTCGATAGAAGTACAAAGTTTATTTTCCTCAGAGAGAGAAAGAGGAGGGAGTGGCCACAGCACACAGAGAAAGGAAATGCGCAGCTGAGGGAAAGTTGCTTGGAGTTTTAAAGGGTAAAAATGGCTTTTCCCCCCTGCTTTAGCAGGCTGGTAACAGAAGCAGCGGCAAAGCTATTCCTTGTCTTTCTCTGTGAGGCCAGCTTATCTGAGTCCTTAGAATTTGGCGCTAGTGAGAACTGACTTGGAGAGTTGGCACCCCTACTGCCCACTTAGGGGTCTTCAAGAGTGTTAGAGATAACAAGTTAGGCCACAGGTGTTTTAATTAAAACAAACGGTAGTTGTGAGTTTTCTCTTCAAAGGGGCAATTATGTGCTGTGAGTTTAGTTTCCTTACTTTCTGTTTGATAGTTTATTTTCCTCTGTTAGATAGGTTATTAGCGAGGCCACCTTTCATTTCCCTCTGTCTTGGGTTAAAATCGAAATTTTTATTTAATGAATTCAGAAACTGGGGATAGGCATGGAGGTCTCATCTTTTATAGTTGTTTTCTGCTGGGTCAGTGGGTGGAGAGTTCATTTGGGTCATGAAGGGTGAGGGGTTGAAGACGGGACAGTTTTAAAAGTAAGATGAGAGGCAGAATGCGGGTGTCACTGAAGAGAAGCTGTAAGACTTGAATTCGGTTTTGTATGAATGTTATTAGATAGCGGAGAATGTAGGGTCCAAAAACAAGGGCTAAAAGCAGAATCACGAGGGGCCCTAGAGAAGTGTTAACCAAGAGAACCATGGCCACAGTTTCAGTTTAAAATCCAGCCGAATACACCAGAAGTTCCTTGTTTGTGGAGCGCTTTAGTCCTTTTTAGAATGTCTTGAATGTTAGTTTGTATTTTTTCTGTCTAGTTAACAAGCGGTAATCTTCTCCTAGTATATAGCACATGTGTCTCCAGGACCAGCAGTTAAGAGATCAAGAGTTCACCTATTTTGCGAAACAACTGCCAGGGAATTTATCTGTGGTTGTAACATAGTAATTTGTTGGGCTGAGTCCATGGCTGATTGGCTTATTTCTAAAGACAATCTTTGGGTTGTGAAGGACTGAATTGAAGAAGCCCGCAGGGTCAGTAGCAAGCCCTGTTGTTACTCCAATTATTGTGAGGACAACAAAGGCAGCGTGCTTCGATCGGGGGTGTGAGGAATAAATGGGGAGAGGAAGACAGCATTGATGAGAGTAAGGTTAGGGATTGTATATGCCAGCGTGCAACTTCCCGTCCAGTTTGTCAAGAGGCATAGATAAGCATTTGATCCACAGAGAAAGTAAGTTCGGTTTTTGGGATTCATACAAATATCTATGGATATATTGAAACAAAGTATTGTAAGGTGGTCTTTATAACATTCTATGCCTTCATGAGTATAAGTTAGTCATTTCAGCCAATGGAGGTAAACATGAGGTATATGTAGGAATCGCAGAGAGGTAATATGTCCAATTGAAAGAAGGAATAGTAGGATTCCATCCTACCCCATAGGCCTGAGGGGTTTTTAGTTTTTGACATCCCTGGCAGTTGATGTTACTAGGTTGGAATTAAAAGTTTTTTTCCCTTGAAAGGGCATGATTGCGGGGTGGGGGACAAATGCTAGTCCCCGAATAGCTTGTTTGGGTCCAATTGGTAGTGACATTATGGGGTTTAGGAAAATATATGCCATAAAAGGGGATGCAGGTAGGTACAGTAACCTAAACATGGTTAGCAACCAGCTGGATAGTGTGACCGTAAGCCTGGGAGCCATCAGGAAGGAGATCTTGTACCAGTGAGACTGAGGCGAACATTGCTCCCTGGAGATTAAAGTTAGCTCTCTTATGCAGAGAGTCTAGGCAGAGGCAGTTTAATCCAACACTTTGAGCAGGACCGAGAAAGGTCTACAGTTTTAAAGAAGTAGAAGGGCCTCCTAGTTGCCTAGTAGGCAACTAGGAATGTTGTATAATGCCCATGGTGGGGGGTGTGAAAAGCAAGATTGTCACTGAGATTTTCAGTATGGACAGAAACAGGATCAGCCTGGTAGGTGAGCCGTGTTGTGGCAACATTTGTAGAGCCATAAGAAAAGTATAAAGAAGAGAAAGAGGGTGGTAAGAAGCCGTATATACCATAGCATATTATTAAAGCTCATGGTTCTGATGCTTTTTGTCAGGTGAATCAGTCTGGTATCTGTGATGGCCTGGCAGGTGAGGTTGGTGGACTCTCAGTGGTGGCTGGAAGAAGGCTCCTCTGGAGGATCTGTAGGCTTGAGCCGGGAGGGGTGAATCCAGGATGGAATTCCCGTAAGTTTAGCTGTAGTGGGAGTGGTGAGAATTACTTTAAAGGGTCCTTTCATGATGGTTGTAGGGGGCACGTTTGTCCTGGGAGATCTTTGAGTAAGACCCAGTCTCCAGGCTGTAAATGTTGCAGTCCCTTTAAATTAAAAGGTTGAGGTTTAGCAAGGTGTGTGTCTGTATATTTTTGTAAGAAGTTGTTGAGTTAGTTTGAGGACTGGCAGGTAAGTGCTGAGAGGGGCTGGGAAAACTGAGGTGAGAGATGACAAGAGCGCTGATCACGCATACATAAATTTAAAGGGGACTGAGAAACAAAGGTGTCTTAGGGGAAATGCGGAGTTTGAACTAATTCTGTCTCTTGAAATAGACCCTTACAATTTTACACACCTGTCTCTTTTTTGTCCCTGGGCCTAGAGGAAGAATGTTTGTAGTTTTAGTAGCAGTGAATAAGGTTGGGCCAGGCAGGATTAAACAGTTTTAAATCTTGGAGACATCAGTTTCACTTTCTTATTTTACTTAATACTTGTCATGACTTTGGAAAACAAAGTGAGAGAATCAGTAATCTTTTTAAACAAAAAGTAAAAAAAAAAAAAAAAAAAATTTAGTTCTTTCCATAATATTTTTTGAAGAAGCAAATCTTGGACCATAGCTGATTATAAACAGTTGTTTAAGAAGAATCAAAGTAAAACAATAATTGTCCGTGGATCATAAAAATTCTTACAATAGCCATAGTCAAAGACACAAAGGAGACCTGGCAACACAACAATCTAGCATAGATATTATTGATAATATATATCAAGGCATACTAGAACTTTAGGAATCTCACACAGCCTTGGAACAGATATTTGCAATATATTTAAACAAATACAACCCAAAGAAAGTTAAACACAATCTCATATTTAACAATGCATTCCTATATGGCTTAACATGCCAATAAACCCAATTAAGTTTCTCTTTTTTAGTGGCTCTATTATTAAAAGCTAGTCTGAGGTTAAAAGGACTGAATTTAGAATTTCGTTCTTGGAAAGGCTGCCAAACATTACGGGTCTAAAACATTTGTTTAAATAGAATCACAAATCACTATAAAACAATGGCCTTAGTTTAACCAAGAGTGATAGTCACCAGAAGACTTTAAAGGCAATGCAGCAAGTCATATAGGTATAAATTTCAACTCTCAAAGTTTAGTCTTTCTAGTTAGTCAAAAATCCAACAAAGACAATGCAGGGATTATCGTTTTTTTGAGACAGAGACTTGCTCTGTTTCCCGGACTAGAGTGCAGGGGTGTCAGCCTAGCTCACAGCAACCTCAAACTCCTGGGCTCAAGCAATCCTCCTGCCTCAGCTCCCTAGTAGCTGGGACTACAGGTGCACACCATCATGCCCAGCTAATTTTTTCAATTTTTAGTTGCCCAGCTAAGTTTTTCTATTTTTTTTTAGTAGAGACGGGGTCTTGTTCTTGCTCAGGCTGGTCTCGAACTCCTGACTTCAAGTGATCCTTCCACTGTGGCCTTCCAGAGTGCTAGGATTATAGGTGTGAGCCACCGCGCCCGGCCACACAGGGATTATTTTGACAAAAATTCTTGTCTTGCGCCAGTCACCAAAAGGCAAAGAAAAACCTTCTGTAGTGAGTGTGTTCTGTCCGTCTGTTCTTTATGGGAAGCCCATCCTGACAACCTGGAAGTCAAACCCGATGAAAAGGGCACCTGAATTACCAAGAGTGTGTCCATGGCCAGGAGTGAACAGTATGATACAGGGGGATGTAAATAAAAGAAATTAGCACCTTGAATAGAGGAACAAATGACTAAATTTTTTGACCATATTCTGCCATAAAACACTTGTCATGAAACAGGATCACAGGTTATCATAAAATTATAGTCATTCACCTAGCCAGATTGACAATTAAAAGATTTTAAAAAGCAAAAAAAAAATTGAGAGGAGACTCAGCTTAGGAGGCAAACTGAATCTGTTTTCTCTCCTCCCCCCTTTTCAAAAGGTGAACAAAATCTTTTGTCATTGTTAATATTGTATGAAAATTTTATTTAAAAGAGAAAACCAAATTTTATTTTGGTTTTAGTCTTAAATGAGTTTTCAATGTTCACACTGCTGTCAGAACTGTCTGTTTTAAGTAACCTTGGATTCGTGATTAACATAGACAGTGAGTTTTATCTTAACACCAGTAAGTTAGCAAGTGCAGCTTTAAGCAGGCAGAATAATATATAGTTTAATAAACTCTATCAAACTCTATAGTGGCAGCTTGACCCTTTGGGTTTTGAACTTATGGATGTACTTTGTCTATCAGTTTAAACGTGTACAAGAACAGAAATTTAAGAAGTTTTAAACATTAAGTCTCACAACTAAGAACAGAAAACTTTGTTTTAACCAGAAACTTTTTAAAATTATACTCAACTTGATCACATATAAAATTTTTTATAAGTTTTCTTTTGTGAATTTTGACTTGTACTGACCATTTCTAACATAAATAAGTTTTTGTTTCTGTCCCCCAAACTGTTTTTTAAATAACCAGTCATTTTAGGACAAAAATTTTTTATACAATATCCCTTTTTATATAGTATGTTTTTTTATTTAACCTTTTTTATGGAAAGTATATTTCTACATTTTTAAAATATCTTTCTCTTATTATTCTGTATCCTATTTTTATTTTTAAAAACATAACAGTCAGGACTTCAGACCTGGATGAAGGGAAAAAGGTTTAACATAAAGTCCCAATTAAGCTTTTCTAAGAGCCTGAGAAAGGAAGTCTGTGGTGTTGAAGGAGTTAGGAGTTTAACGTAACTACAAGATCTTTTTCCAGTGGGGTGTGGGGGTCGGGGGGTGGGTAATGGAGAAGCACTAAAAGGAATGAGCAAAGACTTGATCTCCCAGCAAGCAGAGGAGCTGTGGAATACATAGGGGGTTTGTATTTTACTTTCCATTCTGACAACGGAGATAGGGGAGGGAAACAGAGGTCTTGAAAATTTAGGATGAGCAGAGTAAGTGGCTCCAATGTTAATTAAAATCCATTTGTTTATCTGTGATAGTTACCTAAGGCTCTGCCATCTCGATGTTGTGAAGTTGGTTTTGAAGCTGGGATCTGTCAGACTGAAGTAGTTCCTAGTTCCAGAAGATTCCCTCCATGGGTATGGAGGGAATCGGTTTATGGGGACCCACCAGGTCTGGAAGGCAAGTATGATCTCCTGTTTTAGAAAGAGGGCACTGGCTCTTCCAGAGTCTTTCCCTTTGGTAGTGAGGGCATGGTCCCGGCAGGGTACACTTGCTGGGGCACTCCTTACTCCAGTGACCCAGAGTTGTAGTGGAGGCAGTTGTGAAAGAAAAAACTGGATTTTTTCTGACCCCATAGCCTTCCGGAGAGGGAGTTGGTGCCAACGCAGGGAGTTTGGAGTAGCCAGTCTGAGTGTGGCCAGGCGAGAGTGGCGGAGATGGAGGAGGAGGAGGAATGGGGGGGAAGTATACTGAAGGAGGGAGGTAGAAGAGAAATCTCACATGGAAAGTGAAGACAGTGAGAGAGATGAAGGGGTTAAGGGGTAAAATGTGGCAGGCAGAGTGAAGATTAGAAAGTCTAGCAAGTTTAAAGAAAGCCTGAATGCAGGGAACTTTAGACCCTCTTGCCGTGCCAGTGGCAAGAGAAGGTTATCTGGCAGAATAGCATTATGATTAAGAGATCCATTCTTGGGCCCCATTTAATGTAATGTTGCCTGTGATAGCAACTAGATGGAAAAGGACGTTTAGGGACGGTCTTATGTTGAAAATGGAAGAAATCTGAGGGGGCGTTCCCAACTCAGATGACCTTTGGAATTCTTACCAGACGTCAGGCATTCCTGACGTCTAAGTCAGACTGTGACCTAGAGATCTGGCCAGAAAACAGGTGTCCCAAGTTCTGACTCAGACCTGGACCTCCAAGGGACTCCCTCAGTACCGCCCCCATACCCTCCCAAGTGGTAGACCCAGCACTGGGTTTTTAATCCTTGACCAAACCAGAAAGCTATAACTTCTAACCTTGAACATATGACCATTTTCAGAGCCCAAGAGACTTACCAAATTCCAAATGAGAGCACTGAGAATGAAGTCCTGGTAGCTGTGTAGCACAGGAGGGAGCAGTCTACAGACAGAAGCAGAAAACTGAGCTCCTGGTATGGAGGCAGAGAAGTGACTCCCCATAACAAAGACAGAAATGTGCCGTTCCCATGATGGAGATAGAAAAGTGACTCAGTTTCTCCTCTCTGTATAGGCCACCATATGAAAGAGTGGAGACCTCATGAAAAGCTCAGAGCATGGGTTGGAAAAAAAATTTTCAGAGTTTAGGATAAAAAAAATACAAAGTTTATTTATTTTCCTTAAAAAAAAAAGAGGGAGCTGGAGATAGAGAGAAGGAGGGAATAGCCACAACACAGAGAAAGGAAGTGTCAGCAGCTAATGAAAAGTTGCTTGGAGTTTTCATTGAAGGGTAAAAATGGCTCCCCCCCCCCCAACTTCAACAAGCAGATAACAAAAGCGGTGGCAGAGTTGTTACAGGTCTTCTTTATTTCTTTTTCTTTCTCTGTGAGGCTGCTAATCTGAGTCCTTAGAATCTGGTACTGGTGAGAACTGAAGTGGGAAGCTCACACCCCCACTGTCTGCTTAGGGCTTTTCAAGGCTGAGAAGCAAGTCAGGCCACAGGTGTTTTAATGAAAATAAGGGGGAGTTGTGTTTTAGGTGCTGTGAGTTTATTTTTTTTTTACTTTCGTTTGATAGTGAATTTTCCTCTGTTAATACACTTTCACACTAAAGAAAAATTTTTTTTCCCCTTGGGGCCACAGTGTTTATTATGAAAATAGAATAAAAACTTCGAAATCAAGATGGCCCTTTCTAACTTAATGAAAAATTTGTTATTTTTTATTTTCTGTGTGTAAGTTATATGCAACTTGAAAAATAGTTTTGGCAGCTCCCCAGGTGAAGAGACGTGTGAGTTACATATGTTTCATGAGACCTGGGGCTCAAAACCAGCGTGAGTTAAACACAACTCATGTGGCAGTTAATGTGTTAAATAGATTATTAGTAAGCCACTTTGCAGTAAGATTCCAGACCCTGTACTCACAGATAATGTCCCAGGACTCTAGTTTCTGGAAATACCTGCAGACTCTCTCCCTACAACGGGGGCAAAGAGCAAATGTGCATTCAGGAAATGTCTAGTTTCCCCTCCAAAGCCTTTCTGCGACAATGGACAGACAGAGACCACTGACGTCTCTGGCTGTCAGACGGTGAGCTGGATACCTGATCAAGGTCCAGGAAGCTTGTCTCGCAGGAGCGGGTGTGTGGATGCGGGCTTCGGAGGCCCGGCTCGGGACCCTTTGTCGTGGGTCTCCTCCTGGGGCCCAGCTTCGTCCCTTGGGCACTCTTGTGGCTTGATTCACGCCCTTGCCCTCCCATCTGAGCACACCCGGCGGACAGCCTGCGGCTTGGGGACAGGCAGGCACCCTTGTCCGCCCTCCGGAAGCCGGTCGGTAGGCCCCAAGCAGGTTTTTACAGCTCCTTTAGTAAGATGGACAGCATGGATCCTAACTTGATACGGGACCAAAACCAAGGTGGCGGCCAGATGCGCCTGAGGACCTGCTCATGAGATCCCGCCTACCCTCTCCGCGGTCACCCGGGGACAGAGGCAAGGCCGAGCTGGGTCGAGTTAGGACGTCGCGGGCCGCGTCCAAGCAGGCGCCGGCCAAACCCCAGCGGGACGAGGCGGGCGGGGCTGACGGAGGAGCCGCAAGATGGCGGCAGACCTGGAGCCCGCTGCACGCCGGCGCGGGGCTGGCCGAGCGAAGTGTCCCGACAGGCTGCGCGGCACCCGGTTTCCGGCTGTGGGTGGGGAGGGGGTCGGCGGCGGCCGGAAACGGGCTGAGCCGGCCGCTAGGAGCGCCACCTGCGTTCCTAGTCACTCGCTTCCGGGGGCCTAGCGGGTGACTCTAGCGTCTTCCCGGTAGGCGGCGCGGGAGGAGAAAGAGGTTTGAGGGGCCGGGCCGGGCGGATCCCCTCCTTCCTCAATGTGAGTAGTTTCCGAACCCCCGTCCGGCAAAGGCTGTCCAGAGAGGTGGAGCCGGTGGCCAGGCCGGGAACATGAGGCAGTGTCTCTTCTTCCTGACCAGCTTGGCTCCTTTCGTGCTGGCACTGCGACCTCCGGACGACCCAGGCTTCGGCTCCCATCAGCGACTTGGTAAAGACCCGGGGGGAGCTGGCGTAGGCCGGCGCCTGGAGCGCGCTGCTTTGAGGGAAGAGCAGGGGAGCTGGATCTATCAGGTGTTTGGGGGCGGGGTATTGGGTGATGGTGGCTAGTCCCTAAGTTTTCAATGTAGGAAGGGGGTGTGGCTCTCTGAGTTTAGAGAAAGAATAAAGGAGATGAGCTTGTCTCTCATGTGGGAAAGGGGCACTGGAGGGGCTTTCTGTAGTGACTGAGAGTCTGGGAGGGGTCTGCTCCCTGAGTTTGCGTTTGTGGAGTGTATTGGGAAAGATGTAAGGGGGTTGGGGAGGGGGGTGGTTGGCTCGTGTTTGAATAGGGAGATGTGGCCAAGGTCCCTGCCCTGCTAAGGAACAGATCTAATGTGTGTTCTTACCAAAGGCAGGACTTTGAGAAGGAAAGGAAGAGCCCAAAGTTCCAGAGTTCTTCCTCTGGAGGGAACTAGAATTTCTACTGTAGGAGGTACTTATGCAATAATCTGGTTGGAAGGCGGCGGCTAGAGTTGTTTCATATGCCTTTGTTGCTGGAGTTAAGAGTCTTGGAGTTGCGTTTTGCGAACATCATAAGCACTTTCTTGGTTATTTACGTTGTAACTTACTGGAGGTACTTGGGGGATAGGGGGAGGCCAAAACCTGCCAAGCCAACTCGTGATGCTGCCACAGTGAGTGCTTTCTTTGCAGTTTCAACCAAAGAAATTAGCAGGGATGACCAGTTTGATCAGTTTAGAGCCTGGAAAGTAGAGGGTTTCTGTTTAGATTTTCCAGAGAGATTGTATTTTAAGGATGGACATACACTGAGATGTGAAGTTTGGTGGAAGTCATTTGTATAAACTTTCAGTGTATCTTAGGGTCCCTTATCTTTCAAAAGTTGACGTGTTGGCTCACACCTGTAATCCTAGCACTATGGGAGGCCAAGGCGGGAGTATCCCTCAAGGTCAAGAGCTCGAAACCAGTCTGAGCAAGAACGAGACCCCGTCTCTACTAAAAATAGAAAGAAATTAGCTGGACAACTAAAAATATATAGAAAAAATTAGCCGGTCCTGGTGGCTCATGCCTGTAGTCCCAGCTACTCGGAAGGCTGAGGCAGTAGGAATGCTTGAACCCAGGAGTTTGCTATGAGCTAGGCTGATGCCAGGGCACTCACTCTAGCCAGGCCAACAGAGTGAGACTCTGTCTCAAAAAAAAAAAAAAAAAAGTTGACATGTAAGACAGTTTGATTAATTAGTAACAAAATTGTGAAACAGTCTCTTTTCCCAGTGTGTAAAGTTGTAGCTTTGTCATTTTTCATGATTATATTGGTCCCCACATCCCACCATGATGCCAAGTATAGTATTGTGCAGAATGAGACGCCATGTGGGTTTTCTTTATGGCTAATCAAAATTTTTGCATTAGTTTGTTACCTGGCATTTTTTTCTTGTTTAATGGACAGAAGTTGTAATTGACTGATATGTATATTAAAGCTGTTGAGTGTTCTCACCTGCGTTGTAGTTGTCTCAAATTGAAATAGATTACAAGTGACTAGTTTAATGAAAGTCAAGGGAGCCAGTTAGGAAATGCTGAGTAGTGTGATAAGTCAATACAAATTGAAGGAAAGTTTTGAAGTATGGGTGTATGGGTGTGACGGAGCAATGAAGTGAGGATTTGCTTCATTTTAAACATAAATTGTTAATAAAAAGAATAAGCATGTATTTTGAAGTACCAATATAATATTTGCATCACCCTAACACATCTGTTTCACTTACGTTATTATTCTCTTGTTCACAGGTGGAAAACATGAATTCTAGGGGACCCTACAGTATAGAGAAAAACATTGCTTTCTGGATTGACAACAGCATTTACAGATCATAGGATTTTTTTGACCATGTGGTTTTTTTATTTGCAAAGTGCAGACCATGTGTATCAGAAAAATGGATAGACTTACCCATTTATTCACCAAATATTTGAAGAACACATACTGTCTACCAAGTATTAATATTATGCATGGCATTGGAAATACAAAAATCAGACAATATTCATATTCAAAGGCTTATGGTATATTGGAATAGACATACATCTAAACAGTCACTTCTAAAGCAATAGGGAGGAGAGTGCTAGAGCCCATTATGGCAGGTTTTATCACAAAGGGGCACCCAACCCAGCCTGGGAAGGTAAAGGCTTCCTGGAGGATGTGGTGCTTGAGCTCAGACTTTAAGGTTAGGTAGGTGAAGAGGGAAAATAAGGACATTTCTGATGGTGGAACTTAGAGACTGTTAGGACTTAAGACTGAAATGAACCTTAGAGATCATGTCTAGTTTTTTAATAAAGAGGCAGGAAAAATGAGTCTCAGAAAGATGCAGTTATTTGTTGGGTCCACACAGTTGGTGATGAACATATACCTCGTGGGTATTTTTTCTTTTGAAGAATGACTTTGTTTGTTTGACAGCTCAGGATGTAATTTATTGCTTGACTTAACCCTACCATTATTTAGATTGAGTTGGTCAAGACCAACAATAGTTTTATAGTTAAAGAGCATGGCTTATTATTTATTGTTTATGTTTATTGTCCTATAAATGTTACTGTAATGGCAATACTAAATATTAATTAGACATATGACAACATTTTTCTGAAGGGCAAAAAATATATAAATGGAAGCCTGGCTTTTGGAGTACTCCATAGGTCACCAAAAATGATTTCAATTGAACTGTTATGAATTGCATAATTCTGGAAAGTTATGAGTCATATGAGTTTAGTCATGATGATATCTTGTTGAAGTTGCAGCTGGAGTGTATAAGTCTCACTTTGATTTCAAAATTGTTTTCTCTTTGTGTTACTTTTAATAAAAGAGGATGTAGTGGGTGGAAGGAAAAAATATAGGTCACAGATGAGGGATGAAAGTTTGTATCTGAAACATACATGTTGAAATTTACCTTGAGGTTATTGGCATGGGGATTCTCCATATTGCAATGTTCATTTCAGCACCATTTTACTCACTATTTTGACATTTGGCTTGCTTTTTTTTCCTTTTTAAAATATATATTGCAGCAAGGGTCAGACTAGCTTCCTCCTTCCTCTTTTCTTTTCTTTTTTTTTTTTTTTTTTTTGAGACAGAGTCTTGCTCTGTTGCTGGGGCTAGAGTACCACGGTGGGTGTCAGCCTAGCTCACAGCAACCTCAAACTTCTGGGCTCACGCAATCATCCTGCTTCAACCTCCCAGGTAGCTGCGACTTACCACGGCTGGCTAATTTTTTCTGTTTTTAGTAGAGCCGGGGTCTCACTCTTACTCAGAATGGTCTCAAACTTCTAAGCTCAAGCGATCCTCCTGCCTGGACCTCCCAGAGTGCTAGGATTACTGGTACCCGGCCTCGCTTCCTCTTTTGATGTAATTTCGCTTATAGGCTGTATTCCTTTGAAATCTAAACACTTAACCACCCTAGCTACTCCAAGGGAGATTTAATATAATTCTACTCTGCACTAGTCAAAGAGATAAACTGTATTTCTAGAATAGAGTGAAGAGAAGAGTTAAGCAGAGAGCTGTAATGGGGAAACTGGAGAAATTATTTTGGTTTTCACAGAATTTTCCAAAATGTTAAGTGTGAGTGTCCTCCAGGCCAAGTGTGCTTGATTTTTTGATCCTTCACCATTTTGTATTGTGAGAGTTGGTAAGTGTACACAGCTGAAAGTATACTTTGAAGAAAGTCAGAAAAAGATTGGTAGAGAAAGAGGGACAGAAATGGGCTTCACTAAGGTAGGGAAGTAATACGAAAGTGTTGAGCATCCCTAATTTGAAATGCTCCAAAATCTGAAACTTTTTGAGCACTGACCACAAGTTACCCTGAACACATTATTTTTCACTGTATTAATGGTATGCCATATTTTTTACTGTTAAGTACTTATGTGTGAATAAGTGTAGGAAAATGATTACTGATCTACAGCATGTAAATTCAGAGTCAGGAATGATGGTAATGCCAAACAGCCACTGATTGTCCACATGGGTGGCTGAGATAGTGACACCTTTCCTTTCTGATGGTTCAGGGTGCACAAACTTTGTTTCTTGCACAAAATTATTTTAAAATATTGTACAAAATTACCTTGACTCTACGTGTATGAGGTGTATACAAAACATAAATGAATTTTCTGTTTAGACATGTATCCATCCCCAATATATCTCATTATGTATATATGCAAATATTTCAAAATCCAAATAAATCCAAAAAAATGAAACACTTCTGTTCCCAAGCATTTTGCATAAGGGCTACTTACCCTGTATCTCTTAACTTAGTCCTAAAATCAGCCAAGGAGATGGGTATCTCCCTCCCGCCCCCCACTAACCACCTCCCCTCCCTGGGCCTCCCTTTTACTAGGAGTCATAGACTTTGACAAGCCTCATCCACTGCCCTGGTTTCACTTACCATTTGACTGTGTTCTGCTAACTATTAAACATGTATCTCTGACCTGGACCTGTTCTCTGAAGCTCGATATCCAGCTGCCCATTTGATGTTTCCACCTCAGTGTTCACAGGCACTTCTTACAACATGACCAAAATTGCGTATCATATGTTCTTTTTTGAGACACAGTCTAACTCTCTTGCCCAGGCTAGAGTGCCATGGTGTCAGCCTAGGTCACAGCAACCTCAAACTCCTGGGCTCAAGTGATCCTCCTGCCTCAGCCTCCCGAGTAGCTGGGACTACAGGCATGCGCCACCATGCCCGGTTAATTTATATATATATATATTTTTTTTAGTTGTCCAGCTAATTTCTTTCTATTTTTTTTAGTAGAAACAGGGTCTCACTCTTGCTCAGGCTGGTCTCGAGCACCTGAGCTCAAATGATCCACCTGCCTTGGCCTCCCAGAGTGCTAGGATTACAGGCGTGAGCCACCATGCCTAGCCTCATTCATTCTTTTGATTAGAAGAATAAGAGGCAGGTTTAGTCTAGTACTAGGCAGAAGTGCTGGGAATTGTGGAAGTAATCTCATTGCCTAACCTAAACTTGCATCCCGGTTACTGGTCTTGCTGGAAAGTCTTGGCCCAGGGTAAGCCCTGATGAGGAGCTCTTGATAGGGAGTTAGTTGAAACAGCTCATACTCCATTCTTCCTTACTGGTAAGGAAGGTAACCCATGGTAACCCATAAAATTAAGTTTTTAGTTCCCAGGTTCTGGGGTCCTCGGCCTAGAAGAAAGCACTACTTTCCTTTTCTCGTCCCTTAGTTCCAAGGAAGGATTCACCTGCGCCTTGTGCTTATTGCATGGCCTGGCTAGTCAGCTTCGTTGTCCTACTGTATATGTTTTGGGGAGTGCTGAAGAGCAGGTCTTCAGTATCTAGCTAGGTAACCAAGCCAGAAAGCTAGGAGTCTTTTAATGGTCTCCACCTGGTTTGCTCAGCAGCAGCTTAGGTGATTTCCTAGATTCCAGTCTTGTTCCACTATAGCCTATTCTCCACACTGCAGTCACAGTGAAATTTCTGATTTACAGCTGTTGATCTTATCCAAAATCTAACGTCTTTGTTTTACCTCTGCATGTCTGTCCAGCCTCACATCTCATCATATTCCCTCCGTGCTGCTCTGCACTGCAACCTCGTTTCCACTTCTTTGAGTGTTATGTTCTGCCCTTGACTGAGAACCTCTCCTTTCTTTCCCTTCTTTTACCTGCTGCCTTGTCCTTTTTTTTTTTTTTTTTTGAGACACAGTCTCACTCTGCTGCCCTGGCTAGAGTGAGTGCCATGGCGTCACCTAGCTCACAGCAACTTCAAACTCCTGGGCTCAAGCGATCCTACTGCCTCAGCCCCCCCGAGTAGCTGGGACTACAGGCATGCGCCACCATGCCTGGCTAATTTTTTTCTATATATTTTTAGTTGGCCAATTAATTTCTTTCTATTTATAGTAGAGACGGGGGTCTCGCTCTTGCTCAGGCTGGTTTTGAACTCCTGACCTTGAGCGATCCTCCCGCCTCGGCCTCCCGGAGTGCTAGGATTATAGGCATGAGCCACCACACCGGCTGTCCTTTTGGTCTTAATGTCAGTACTGCTTCTGGGGAAAGCATCCTTGACTCTCTAGGCAGAGGTCATGCCCCTGCTGTGTCCTTCCATAACTTTTTGCAGCTACTTCTCTCGGCATGTGACACACTTTGTAGTAATGTTTTGTGTGATGGTCTTTCACCCAGTGTCACAATACTGGAAATGTATTTCTCTTTCTCACTGTTGTATCCTTAGTGCCTAAAAGGTAGGAGGTTCTCAATAAATATTTGTTGAATAAATGAATAAATGGGGTCTGGTGGAAAAGAGAAAAAAATAAGTGTAGAATGTGTGTGCAAGAAAGGAAGGGTAGAGATGGGGAGATGGAAAAGGTACAAAAGCATGAGGAAGGGTAGGGTCTCTAAGGACCAGTAGGCAAGAGGCCAAATGAGGGAAACTAAACTGCAGCGCTTGGCAGAGAAGTGCAGGGAGTGCAGGGAGGGATGGGCAGGGGATATCTAAATAATACACTGACCTTTTGAAAAAAGTTGTGCCTGTTGTTTTCTAATTTGTATTTGTAGCTAGCTGAAATGAGAAAAGCTCAGTTGTTAAGGATGATTGCTGGAGCAATTTGTAGGAAGATGTTCTCATTCTAGAGAGCACCCATTGTGGGAGCCACTGTGGAGCTTCATTCATTCATATTTATTCATTCATTTGAGACAGGGTCTCACTTTGTTGCCTCGATTAGTGACAGTGGCATCATCATAGCTCACTGCAGCCACAAACTCCTGGGCTCAAGTGGTCTGCTTGCCTCAACCTCCCAAGTAGCTGGGACTATAGGCGAGTGTCATCATGCTCTGCTAATTTTTAAATTTTTTTTAGAGATGGAATTTTGCTGTGTTGCCCAGGCTGATCTTGAACTCTTGGCCTCAAGCCCTCTTCCCTCTTCAGCCGCCCAAAGTGCTAGAATTACAGGTGTGAGCCACCATGCCTAGCCAGAGTAGACACTGAGCTAAATAGACAGTTTTTATAATATTGTCTAAGATTAATGTAATAAATTCTACTGTAAGAAGACAGTTGGTTTATACTTAAGTTTATTGAGAGATTTGGATATGGATAAGAGCTGAACTCTTGGGAAGTGGGGGTAAATATAAATTCTGTTGAAAAGGTTATAGAAAATTGAGATTACCAATGGTTAGAATTTTGGAAGTAAAGTGCAATGAAATATTGAGTATCTGAGAGGTTACTTTCTGGTGAAAAGACAATAGCAAGAGCAGTAAGTACCTCTAGTTTGGCTCCAAAGGGAGAGCTGTTTTTACTATAATATTTATAATGGCTCCAGAATCTCTAATTTGAGATTAAAAGAGAGTAAATTACAATTGAAACATATTAGTTATTTTCAAGTGCTTTAGCAAGCTATGTTTAAAAAATGCTTATTATAGAAAATATACCCAAAATAACCAATGATGTTACTATCTTGCTCTTTTTCTTTTTTTTTTTTTTTTTTTTTTTTTGCGACAGAGTCTCACTCTGTTGCCCGGACTAGCGTGAGTGCCGTGGTGTCAGCCTAGCTCACAGCAACCTCAAACTTGTGGGCTCAAGTGATCCTTCTGCCTCAGCCTCCTGAGTAGCTGGGACTACAGGCATGCGCCACCATGCCCGGCTAATTTTTTTTTTCCTATATATTTTTAGTTGGCCAATTAATTTCTTTCTATTTATAGTAGAGACGAGGTCTCGCTCTTGCTCAGGCTGGTTTTGAACTCCTGACCTTGAGCAATCCGCCCGGTTGGCCTCCCAGAGTGCTAGGATTACAGGCGTGAGCTACCACGCGTGGCCTGTTTTTCTTAAAAATAATGTAGGGCTGAATAGTGGATGTCTTTGTGCTTAAAGGCTTTTTTAAAATTTTGTGCTGTTTCCTTACTTTAGCTTAGTTCAGTGGTTTTCAAACTTAAGTGTGCATCAGAATTATGTGGAAGGCTTGATAAACACAGGCTGCTGGACCCCATGGGGAGGATTTCTGATTGAGTAGGTCTGAGGGGAGGCCTGAAAATTTGCACTTTTAACAAGTTTCCAGGTGATGCTAATGCTGCTGGTATGGGGCCTGTACTTTGAGAACTACTGGTCTATGTTATTGACAATAAAATTACAATATTGAGGTTAAGTTTCTAAGTCAGTGGGAGTGATTATGATCTTGAATGAAACTGAGTTCATGTACCAACTTGTACAGGGAAGTTGAAGAGCTGTAGGATTGTATTGGCATCTCAGCATTGAGAATTCATGTAGTTTGTGAACACGTAAGTGCTGATAAGTGCAAGGTTCAGTGCTGAGTGTTATGATGTAAGGATACTGTGGTGAATAAAACATAGCTCCCTTTTCGCCCTTTCATAATCTGTTTGAGATAAGATAAATATGTCATAACCAAAAAGTGCCACAAGAAAAGTATAAACAAAGGGCTTTAGAATTGAGAGGAAGGAGAGAGAGGTCATCTTTGGTTGACATGTCAAAATGTAGGAGACCAAGAAATAGAAGGTCTCAGAAGAGCTAGACTATTTAAAACAGTTTCAAAAGTATGATATCAATAAAGCCTGGGTATTTCAGCCAGGAAGGCCCAAGTTCAAAACCCAGTTCTGTGCTTTGTAATATTAGACAAATTATTCTCTCTGAAATCTATTTTTTGATCTGTAAAATAAGGATAATACCCCAGGGATGTTTGTGGAGATAATGTATAATAAAACACCCAGCACAGTACCTTGTAGGGAGCACTCAAAAATTGTTGAATAAGTGGTAAACTTCTTGAAGGTTTTCCATTGGTGTCACTCGGCATTATAATTAGCAAAGCCAAATCACCAGCAACCATTCATTGCCATAGAAGTGATTGATGCCTTCTGAAACAGCTTTCCTCTGAATTAAATTTAAAGGGAATTTTTTTAACAAAATAAGTGATATCTAGAAAGTATGAAATGTGCTGCCACTTTATTTAATCTTATCTTGAGTTACAACCTTGAATGAACTTTGCTTAAATTTACTTTCATCAGATAGCAGCATGCCTACCCCTTGCTTTCTTCATGTTTGCTTACATATTACGTAATAGTGAGGTGCTTTCCTTCTTTGACCACTCTGTATAAACTAGTCTTTCACATTCCCTATCTCTTCTATTTTGCTTTAGTGTCCACAGCACTGACATATGTTTTCTTGTGCATTGTCTATCACTAAAATGTGTGCTCCATTAGGCAAGACCTTTGTTCTGTTAATGCTGTACTTTAGCACTTAGACCAGTGCCTGAGTCAGCAGCAAATGAATGAATTGATGAATGAACCAATTGAGGATTTTTAGGGGAAAGTGAAAGAAAAGTACTGGGTTGATTCATCCTTCCTTCCCTTCCTTCCCTTCTCTCCCTTCCTTCCCCTTCCTTCCCCTTCCTTCCCCTTCCTTCCCCTTCCTTCCTTTCCCTCCACTCCCCTTTCTTTCTTTCTCTCTTTCTCTCCCTTTCTTTCCTTCAGTTGGGGCTCCCATTTGGGAAACTTCTGATATCAGAATTTTAGGACTTTCATTTGAGATTGTCAGATTTCCAGATTTCTCTGGAATTCTGGCCTAATTGCCAGCATTCTGGGAGCTGTTAGAGTAAGAGGAATAGGATGTTGGGTGGAGGATAGGGAGGCGGTTTTGGAAAGGGGGTATCTCTTGGCAGTGGTATATTTAAATTTACTTAATCTGCCTTTTTTATATATCTATTGATATGTATTAGTTGTATGTATTTTTGGGGTACATGTGATATTTTGATACCTGTATACAATGTGTAACCATCAAAGGGTAACTGGGATAGCCATCACCTCAAACATTTTTCTTTGTTTTGGGAACATTAAAAATTTTCTCTCCTAGGTGTTTTGGAATATACAATAAATTATTGGGTTTGTTTTGAGACAGAGTTTTGCTCTGTCACCCCTGCTAGAGTGTAGTGTTGTCATCATAGCTCACTGCAAACTCCAACTCCCGGGCTCAAGTGATCCTACCTCTGCCTCGGCCTCCTGAGTAGCTGGAACTACAAGTGTACCAGCCACCACGCCAAGCTAATTTTTTCTGTTTTTAGTAGAGGTGGGATCTCGCTCTGCTCAGGCTGGTCTCAAACTCCTGACCTGAAGTGATCTTTCCACTTTGGCCTCCCAGAGTGCTAGGATTACAGAGTGAGCCACTGCACCCAGCCAATTATTGTTAACTATAATTTCCCCACTGTACTGTCGAATGCTAGAACTTATTCCTTTTATCTAACTAGTTTTGTACCCCTTAGCCAATTTCTCTTCCCAGCCTGCGGTAACTGCCATTCTGCTGTCTGTCTCCATGTGATCCATTTTTTTTTTTAGCTCCCACATGTGAGTTGAGATTCTTTCTTTTAAAACAGGTTTTGTGAGCATATTTAACATCAGTAGCAATGAACTTGTATTTTAAGCTCCTGCTGCTATATTTTGAGGACATTCTAAGTCCATTGCAATGATTTTGAATACCATGGCTTCTGCAGTGATATTTGTTGAGAGAAAAGGAAAGCATCATGTCAAATAAAACCAGTGGTGGGACCATAGCTCACTGTAGCCTCCAACTTCTGGGCTTAAGCTATCCTGCTTCAGCCTCCCGAGGTGTGAGCCATAGATAGTTTTTAGAGACTCAAGTCACACAAATTTTCTTCTAAAAATCCTCTTGATTTTGGAGGAGGCAGCCTTCTCATGATAAAAAGGGATTTATAGTTTGTTCTGGGCACTTCCTAATGTATTATGTCAGGAAAGGTTTATTGTCTGGCACTCTAAGTTTTAGTGATACTGCAATTGATTAGTAGGTTTAGGTACTAATACCTTTTTTACCTTTATTTCAGAGAAGCTTGATTCTTTGCTCTCAGACTATGATATCCTGTCCTTATCTAATATCCAGCAGCACTCGGTAAGAAAAAGGGATCTACAGGCCTCAACACATTTAGAAACACTACTAACTTTTTCGGCATTGAAAAGGTAATTTGAATTTATTCATAGAATAATGTTGGGGGAGTGGAGGATGTGGTTTGGCAAAAGCAGAAAAATAAGAGTGTCTGCTGAAATTTTAGGAAATTATATTCTAAAGATTTGTAACTGATATAATTGGTCTGTCCTATATGATTCTTATATAGTATGATGCCTATTCTAAAATCCATACTGATGAGTATTTTTAAAAAACTAAATGGATGTTCCAGAGGTATTAACCATGTTATTGTTTATGAAATTCTAACAAATAATTAAAATTAATTGAATGCTTATAATACTTTACATTTTTGTTGCTATTTTAGAGCCATCTATTAATACCATGAACTAAATATAATCTTTATTTTACATATGAAGAGAGAAAGGTTTTGTTTAGGACCCCACAGCCTGGTGGTGAGCTGGGTCTAGAATTTAGTGTTCTGCATTGAGTTCCACTTACTTTATAGCATAAACTGTGTTATATTTGGGCAGTACTTTTAATATTGCTTGTGTTTTACAGATTTAAATCTGTTCCATAATTGCAGGCCTTTTTCTAAATTCTTTTTAGGAAACTTTGTCCAATATAAAAAAACAAAAAACCCCAAACACACAACACTATCAGAATATAAATGGGCTGAATTATTCTTTATTCATAGGATAGACCTTCTCTACCACATTTAAAAAAAATATATATGCACCTATTTTAAAAAACAAACTACAGAGAATATAAAGTTTTTACTTCTTTCTATCTCAGTCCCGCTTCCCAGACCCAGAAAGGTTTCCTGTGTAAACTTTAAAAAATTTTGATGTATATCTTTTGCATTTAGATCTATGTATGTATCTTAGTGATATAGATAATGTAGATTTCCCTCATTTTAAACAGCTGAATAAATATTTCTATTGCTTAGAATTGTAATAACTTACTAGTGCTCTACAGATGGATATTGTTTAACCAAAGTGATTTTTTTCCTATAACAAACAATGTTCCAGTGAATATTTTAGTATATATACCTTATCTAGGTGTTTCTATAGGATACATTCCTAGAAGGAGAATTACTGGGTCAAGGATATGTTTACTGTTAATGTTTATTGATATTGCTGTTTCCTCCTAAAGATATTAGACCAATTTATTCTTCTAGTAGCAGTATATGAATTTACCTGTTTCTTGTTACCATTGCCAATAATAGGTTTTATCAGCCTTTAACTTTCACCCCTCTGAGGAGGGATGGTACTTCATAGTTCTTTTGATTTTCATTTTGTGTGAATTTGAGCATCTTTTCATATGTTTGTAAATTGTTTTATTTTTCTGTGAGCTGCCTTTTCATACTCTTTGACCATTTTTCTGTTGGTTTTGTCTTGTGGTTACTGAATTGTAGTAGTGCTTAGCATATTAAGGAAATTGGTTTATTACTGCACATGTTATGGATATTTTATGCAAATTTTTTACTATATTTTTGTTTTTCCTAGCTATTGCCATCATCTTTAGGTTATTTTTGAGTAACTTCTTTTTGGTAGATATGTCAAAATATTACAATATTGGTTATCTAGCCTTTAACCTATAGCAAATTCGAGCAGAGTGGTAATAGTAATAGCTATAGTTTGTCAGATGCTTATTTTCTATAATTTACTTTGCTAGGTACTTTGCATAAGTTATTAATATCTCTAATTCTCCATATACTCTGCATAGAAGTTGTTCCCTTTGAAGGCAAAAAAAAAAAAAAGAAAGAAAGAAACCCTAATAAAAAAAATTTGAGGTTCAGATTAAGGCTCGGAGAGGTTAAAAACTTGCCGAAGATCACTCAGCTAGTAAATGACAAATACAGGATTTGAACACAGGTCTGAATCCAAAACTTGTGCTATTTCTGCTACACTGGGGGGGACTTTGATGAAGTAGTGGATATAGTGTCAAGAAATGAGTAGGAGCAAGAGAAAAGGGAAGAAATGATAAAATGATAAGAACTCAAAATTTAGCTTTCTGGGTTTCTGTTAAAAGTTAGATTTGAGGTGTCCTATAGAATCCTTACTCTAGGGGGCAAATACTTCCATAACCTTATATATTTCTCTTTCATGTTTCATAGATGATATTGATTCGTTAAGAAAATGTTAAACAATATCCACTTTTCTCTGTGTAAGGAAGCAGGAACCTTTGTAATTTTTTTTTACAGAGTTGCCATATTAAATGTTTAATGGGAAATGTATCTAACGATCTATGAGAATTTTGTACCACATGCTTTAAAATAGGTTATTTCATTTAACCCTCAAAGCCATTCAGCTAGGCCTGGCACGGTGGCTCATGCCTGTAATCCTAGCACTCTGGGAGGCTGAGGCGGGAGGATCGCTCAAGGTCAGGAGTTCAAAACCAGCCTGAGCAAGAGCGAGACCTCGTCTCTACTAAAAAATAGAAAGAAATTAATTGGCCAACTAAAAATAGATAGAAAAAATTAGCCAGGCATGGTGGCGCATGCCTGTAGTCCCAGCTACTTGGGAGGCTAAGGCAGAAGGATCGCTTGAGCCCACGAGTTTGAGGTTGCTGTGAGCAAGGCTGATGTCACGGCACTCTAGGCTGGGCAAAAGAGCCAGACTCTGTCTCAAAAAAAAAAAAAAAGTTCTCAGGGCTCCCAAGGTGAAGAGATGTGAGTTACATATGCTTCATGAGGCCTTGGGCTCAAAACTAGCACGAGTTAAGTACGGCTCACATGGCAGTTAATATGTTAAACCAAAATCATTACATTAAATTTGGATGTGGCTATCAGAGGTTGAAAAGGCATGGAAATGCTGAGATATGGTATAGTGGGTTAAAGTGATTTTATGAAAAAAAACTGTTTCAAATTTGCCTTACAAGTTACATTTCCTCTTTGTTGTAATGAAGAAATACTCTTGTTCTAAAGTAATGAAAAAGCTGAAGACACTATTTTGGTACTTTTTTGATAATGTCACAATTTTTTTTTGAAAAAGTTAAATGTTTCTCCTAAAAGTGAAATGTCTCAGATTATTTAAGGAGGTATAGAACTGATAAAGAAATGAAAGTGATATACCCAGTTAAATGGACTGTTAAAAATGGTTAGGAAAATGTTAATTCAGACTGCTGATTAACACTAATCTGTAGTTACTGTAAATCCTAAAATTGAAAGTCAGAAAGATACATGAAGATGTTCAAGAATTCTGTAAGTAAATGACTTCACATAATTTTGGGAGGATGAAGTAAAAGAAATTTCGACTGTCATATCCTGTTGGAGGTTTTACAGCTCAAAAGCGAAGAGTGGGAAATCAAAATAACATGAATTTTGCCATCACTGTTTTTATCTTTACTAAAAGAGCAGATTCTTAATGTAGAAAATGAAAAATACAATTCCAGTGATTTTTCTGGAAAGAACATTAAGTAAAAGTAATATTGCAACTCATAGAGAACTTTAAAACTAAATAATAAGGCATTTATAATAGGGATGCTTTTCTTTTCAAAGTACTCAGAATAACTGAAGGAAAAAAATCATAACTGAGAATGTGTGGGAAGATACATTTTAGGATAGCAGGAGAAAATGTTCCAGGGTTTCATGAAATAACATTCTATTGTGTCTCTTTCCTTCTGACCATTAAAAAACCACAAGCAAACTAAAATTACCTTGTTATGTTCAAAAAGTTAAAAATATTTGTTGCCATGGAGACAGTCCCAGTTTAGACTTCTTCTTGGCAGTTTAAAGACTTATGCAAACCCATGGGGAAGTAACGCTTCATATTTTCAGCACCACAGCTGACAAAATTTGTTCCTGTGAGATGAATAACATACCTTTCTTTGTCTTTGGTGTTCATGAACACATTGAAAGGGTTCTGTAAATAATAATTGAAAAAGTCTTGCTCATTCCCAGTTTTTATTTCAGGACTTAAACTTGTAGAAAACAAGAATATTGAGACAACTAAAGAACTGGAGTGTAGATTTTAATGTCTATCTTGGATACCTTGTATTTATATTCCTAATAGTAATTATGGATTTATTTTTTCGAGATATGTTCTTCTAAGGAGAAAAAAAAGCATAAGGGCTTTTAAAAATAGAAAGCAATATTTTTAATTTTGCAAAGCAATAAGAATTTTCTTATATTCCACCCAGCTTGATTGCTAGGGGCAGTGTTGTACACGGTTTTGAAATAAATCAAGTTCATTTTCCAGTTTTACTATTTACTAGTTGTATAACCTTTGAGTAGGTTGATTAATCTCCAAACCTCAGTTTTCACTGTGTGAAGTGGAGATAATGTATACAGAGTACCTAATACCAAGTATAAATGTTCAGTAAATGGTATATAATAATATTGGTCTTTAATAATAAATTTTTGAGATAAGCATGACTGTGACTTGAACTACTCAGATGTGTGTGTTTCCTTAGTCAGAGTTTTCCAAAAAAGATGAATGTATAAACTCTTTGAATTTTTTTTTCCTCCAATGATAGTTTATTTTGATCTGCCAAGTTTTTTACAACTAAACAAATTAGTCTATTTGTCTTTACAGGAGATATATTACTCTAAGTAAAACCTTAATTATAAGGTTTTATTGGTTTTATGGTGTTTTATTAATGTCACCTTTTTGACTTTAAAAGAAAGTTTAAATGAAAATGAGGCTTTTATTTTATGTGTTTAGAGTAAATATGAATGCATTCTTTCTTCAGGCATTTTAAATTATACCTGACATCAAGTACTGAACGCTTTTCACAAAATTTCAAAGTTGTGGTGGTAGATGGTAAAGATGAAAGCCAGTACACCGTAAAATGGCAGGACTTCTTCAGTGGACATGTGGTTGGTTAGTATGGAACTTGTTTGTTTGCTCTTGGGTCTGGGGTGTTAGGTCTCCAAATTTAACTGATTGCATGTTCTTTTTTGAGTGGGGTTGGGGGAAGGGGTGTCATAGAAGTGCTTTGCCTGTTTGGAAGTGGAAACTTTCTAATAGGAAGAAGTGGGTATTATTTAACATGTCATACTGGCTGGCTGTTTTGATGATTAAAATTAATTTCCTCTCAAGTGATAATTTAAACTTGTCTTCAGCAAGGATTGTAGGCTTCCTTTATGAGATTTTAAACAGGGAAGCTAGGAGATAAAATAATTTATGATCCTTTTATGTATTTATTTGAGAAAATATATCAAGCAAGAAATTGCAGTTTATTTTTTGACCTTTTTCTGCAATAAAATAAAAGAAGTGGCGTTGAATTCCTCAAATAGTACATTCAAAGCCTGTGAATTCCAAGTCATGCTTTCTGCCTTCTCTTAGTTCTTCCTTATCCAGAACTAAAGTTCTTGCAGAAGAAAATCTACAGTTTTGTTTGTTTTGGGAAAAGGATAGGTTTCCAGTGAGTAGACTTGAGATTACTTCATAGGAAAGGCAAGAATTATCTAGCTTCTTTCTGGGGCCTGTGTTTCTTGGTTGCACAGCTGTCAAAGTACCTAGGCAAATTCCACTCTGATGAAAGGTTGGTTGATTTTTATTGATAGTGTATAGTTTATTACTTTATATGAATATTTTTTAATACTAAAAAATTTTTTTTTTCTCTTAAGGTGAGCCTGACTCTAGGGTTCTAGCCCATATAGGAGATGATGATGTTACAATAAGAATCAACACAGATGGGGCAGAATATAACATAGAGGTAAATCTACATGTGAATTATTCTCAGTAGCTTATCTCTCTAATATTTAAAAAGCTTCTCAGTTGTTTTAAGATGGCAAAGGTAAAAAGTAATTATTCATTTTCTCTTTGTATTTAAAGCTTTTTTTTTAACCTGAAAAGTAGATTTTTGAAAAAAGGATAATTTTTACATCTTTAAGAAGCTATCTTAAGGTGTATCTTTTATTTCTAAGTACTGTAATTGAGAGAGTCATGTGTGGATTGGATAATAGGAAGAGAAAACTTTCTTTTCCTCTTGACTCATTTTAAAATTTTTTCCCAAGCAATCTATTAGTGTAAACATTCTCAAAGATGAAGGTGAAGTCTTATTTCTCTACTTGTCCTTTTCTCTGCTAGACACCCTGGAAATGCTAGATCAATAAAAGGTTAATAGTTGATAGTCTGAGAAATTAAGGGGAAAATAAAGGAACTCAGACTCTAGTCACTCTTCCGTTGAAGTACTGTGTGTAGAAATCAAGACTGAAGTAGCCACATGTGTGTAAGATGCATATCCATCTGTGGGATACTAGTATAGAAAAGAAAACCTCTGCCACATATTTGTAGATTAAAGTTGATTCTTTGTTTCTTGAGAAAGGAGAATATTCTGATGATATCATCAAAACAGAGCACCTGTGGGAAAACTGTGATTGAGGTTGGTCAGATGAAATTTTCAGGTGTATTTGAGTGCTGATCAGGAAAGGTGAGAATTATCTAGCTTCTTCCTTTTTACATCTCTAAGAAGCTGTCTATACTTGTAAGACGGGGTGCTATAAATGTTACACATTTTAATAACATCCAGACTACATGACCATTAGTCTTTTGTCTATCATTGTGAGAAAGAAATCTGTGGCCTTGCAGTATGTTATAGTTTGTTGATGTTTAGACTATCTAATGGCAATGTTTTAGAGAGTCTGGCTTATCAGAAAGAGTCAGAAATTTAGTACAAAGTAAAGGAGCTAATATTATAAATGTATTCGTTCTAAAATAGGCAAATAAATCACTGGAGTGCCTTAAATTGGTTTGTTTTTCCAAATTAATTAATTTCTTAAAAATACCTGCTCATTGCAAAATTCAGAAAATGTTAATAGATTATCTGTTCTTGGACAGATAACTACTGTTGACGTTTTGACAAACATCACTATAAGTTTTTTTCTATATGCATATACACAAATAGGTATACTGTCATACACTATACAGACTGTTTTTTCCTGCAGAATTAGGACGATACAATATATGTAGTTTGTCTTCACATATTTTTTCATTTAATAATATAATTATAAACATCTTTTCATGTTAATATAGATCTAAATTAGGGTTTTTAATAAAGCCTGCCTGTTGGTCCATCGAAATATTGTACCATTTATTTAACCAATCCTCCATTGATGCTCAATTGTCTTCTTTCTAATTTTTGAAATAAAATATGCTATAATGAACAGCCTTGAGCGTACCTTTTGAGTTATGTGTTAATATTCAGTTGGAATAGTGTGGGTGATAGGTAATAGTGAGTGTAGTTAAATGAGGAAACTCTAGGACTCTCTAGGCTGTGCCAGGGCTTCATATAAACTTCCACATCTCAGTAGCTTAACACAGCAGAGGTTTATTTCTCACTTCTTGAAGCTTGGTGTGGTCTTCCTCCACCTTGTGGCTTTGACTTTTGGACACATGTCCTCTGCAGCTGCCATAGAAGTGAAACAGAGCTAGAGAATCACACAGGACGTTGTTAAGGGGCAGGCTTGGAAGTGGCCTTCCACTCACATTTGAGAACACTTTGTCTCTGACCTACTACAAAGGAGGCTGGGAAAGATATCAATAGTTGTCTTTTGAGCTCAGAAAGAGAAAACAGTATGGTAAACACACAACATTGTTTCAGCCACAGTGTATGTGTCTGCTTATTTCCTTAGAATAATCGATTAATTAATTCAAAATATGTACATTTAGGATTCCAGTTAAATTTACTCAGAGTCCTCATTTTTTCAAATATTTTTTTTTGGAGACTTCGGAATTCTGTTTCCATTCATACCTTCATTTCACTAAGTACAAAAATGAGTATAATTAATACTTCACTGTTAGCTGGTTACTTAAAAGTAAACTCATCAGGTTCCTTGAGGGACTTTTGCAAGAGATTAATAATAATAATTTTTTTTATTAGACAGGGTCTCTCTCTGTTGCTCAGGCTAGGGTGCAGTGACACAATCGTAGCTCACTGCTACCTCGAACTCCTGGGCTCGAGTGATCCTCCCACGTAGCTGGGACTACAGGCACATGCCACCACACCTGTCTAATTAAAAAAAAAATTCTTTTTAGAGATGAGGATCTCACTATGTTGCCCAGGCTGGGCTTGAACTCCTGACCTCAAGTGATCTTCCCACCTCAGCCTCCTGAGTAGTAGTAGTAATTTTTAGTTGAAAAAGTAGTTTATTACTTAGAATGGTGATTTTCATATTATTTATTTTTTAATTCTTATTTGCACTTACCTTGATTAAAAAATCATTGTTCATCTGCATTAAAATCTTAGACATAAGTGGGCAGAAAAATGTATGTATCTTATTTTTAACATATCATCATAAAATATTTTAAATCCTTCCTCATTTTACCTTACTGTTTATGTCAGTAAGACTAGATTAAACTTGGCCAGGCGCAGTGGGTCACGCCTGTAATCCTAGCACTCTGGGAGGCCGAGGCGGGTGGATCGCTCAAGGTCAAGAGTTCAAAACCAGCCTGAGCAAGAGCGAGATCCTGTCTCTACTAAAAAACAGAAAGAAATTAATTGGCCAACTAAAAATATATTGAAAAAATTAGCCAGGCATGGTGGCGCATGCCTGTAGTCCCAGCTACTCGGGAGGCTGAGGCAGAAGGATTGCTTGAGCCTGGGAGTTTGAGGTTGCTGTGAGCTAGGCTGATGCGACGGCACTCTAGCCCAGGCAACAGAGTGAGACTCTGTCTCCAAAAAAAAAAAACAAAAAAAAACCTAGATTAAACTTGAATCATGAGATAATTTTTTCTCCCCAACTTTTTGTTTTGAAAATGTTCAAATCTACAGAAAGCTTAAAAAATATCCTGAAACTCAATCAACTGCTAATGTAATATATGCCACATTTGTTTTTCTCTCTCTCACTTTTGTCCTGAATCATTTGAAAATCAGTTGCATACATGAAGACACTTCACACCTAAGTACTTCAATGTGCATTTCCTAAGAATAAAGACATCTTTTACATAGCCATAATAAAAGTAACATACCTGAGGAAAAGTCAATAATTCTGCAGTATTATCTAATAATCAGTCTGTAGTCAGAATCTCCAGTCATCCTCAAAATCTCCTTTATAGGTTTCTTTTGTTTGTTTTCTAATCCAGTTAAGGTTCTTGCCTTTTATTTAGTTATTCATTAGATGATGTTTTTTCCAGCAGCTTATTAGTGATGGTGATAATAGGATTAGCTGTTATTATTAACAATTACTTTTCTTTTGAAATCTTAATATATAACTAGATTATTATCTTACATAATCTTCAAGGTAGGTATTATCACTCCCTTACCTAATGAAAGAAGTAATGCTCAAGTTAAGTTACTTGTCCAAGGCACATAGTGAGGTTAGGTAGAGGTTTGAACTCAGGTTTCTCTGATCCCAAAGCCTGCTGTCTTTTTCTATGCTAGCGTGGCCATACTAGGAAACAATCAGTGTGAATTTAGAAATGTTTGACCCCAAAGAAAAAATTTTTCTCTTCTATTCATAGGCCAAATGAGTTTTATTATTATTATCATTATTTTTTTGAGACAGAGTCTTGCTCTCTTGCCTGGGCTATAGTGAGTGCCGTGGCATCAGCCTAGCTCACAGCAACCTCAAACTCCTGGGCTCAGGCGATCCTCCAGCCTCCTGAGTAGCTGGGAATATGGGCATGA
>CAUYRT010094330.1:0-13414 GCA_963574885.1 Lepilemur ruficaudatus | reverse complement strand
AAGGTCAGGAGTTCGAAACCAGCCTGAGCAAAAAGCGAGACCCCGTCTCTACTAAAAATAGAAAGAAATTAGCTGGACAACTAAAAATATATAGAAAAAATTAGCCGGGTATGGTGGTGCATCCCTGTAGTCCCAGCTACTCGGAAGGCTAAGGCAGGAGGATAGCCTGAGCCCAGGAGTTTGAGGTTGCTTGAGTTAGGCTGACGCCACAGCACTCTAGCCCAGGCAACAGAGTAAGACTCTGTCTCAAAAAAATATATATATATCATATTGCTGGCTGGCCATTCCGATAATGACAACAACCCCAAGGAAACAAACACACTTAAGCAAATTAGAAAAATAAAATATGTTGGAACTTTTTCATTTCAGGATAAAAGAAAAATACAGGAAGAAATATCACAGAAACGTCTGAAAATAGAGGAAGAGAAATTAAAGCACCAGCATTTGAAGGTAACTTATGACTTTAATTTCACTTCAATTATTTTGTATTCAAATATCCTAATGGCACTGGAATTTGAATAGTGAAGATATTTTAGGAAAACAAAAAATCCAACATAGTTTTACTAATATTCTAATAACCACAGGGGAGGCCAAGAAGCTAGTAATATTTGCATATGAGACTAATATCTTCTGGTAAACATGTGGAAAGTCAAAAACATGGTTTTATTTCTTTTATCCTTTATTACTGAATTTCCTAATTTTCTTGAGTAACCTTGAGAATTTGGCCCTGCTTGCAAGCTTGCTTAACATCCCTAGGGAGCGGATCCAGCTAGGAAGTTCCTTTTGAAATCAGTGAAAGGCCAGCCATTCCCCGGGGGTGCAGAACAGACAAGTGTCTGGCCTACTCAAGGATGCTTGCATTTAAAAGCTCAGTGCTATGAATCCAATGTTGTCTGAGCATGGTTTGGGATTTTGTTTTATTTTGTTTTGACAGAACATGAGATCATAACCAGAAATAAACCTCCATTTTTAAAATCAGACTTTACATCTTCCACTGGGTGTGGTCATTGTGTAATTAAAGCACATTGAGTTTCAACATTTTATTACGTAGCTTAGTGACAGGACGCAAGCAAATGACAAACAGGAGCTCCTTGTGAACAGGCCCAAGCAGGAAACTGTACTTATCTGGCAGGGCTGCTATCAATAGATATAATGAATCCCCTAATGAAACAATGCTGTACACTCATGGGTTCCACAAACTTAAGTTAAACTTGCCAAATTCAGCTAAACCCATTTTTCTAATGGAACAAGTGACCACCTCTGGAAACAAACATAATTTAAGATTCCAATTAGCCTCAGTTCTCTGGACTCTGTTTGCTTCTCTGCTCGTATACAAGTTGACATTTCCGACGTTCAATGGATAATTTCAAAGCATCATCAGTCTACTGTCCTTGCAATATGTCACATTGAATCTACATGAGTAGTGGACATACTCAAGAAATGCCTTGTGTATCCCAGAAAAATCAATGAAATAAAAACAAATTTTACCAAGTTATTCAGCATAATTCAAATGAAGTCAACAGTCAACTAGAACAACTTTTGAGATAGGCCATTTCTAACTCCAAAACCAGAGCTCACTTTCTCTCTCTCTCTCTCTCTCTCTCTCTCTCTCTCTCAGTCTCTTACACACACACTCACACACATACATAAACAATTTACACACAGTTTGGATCTCCCAGTGAACTACCTCCTGCTTCTGAGTAAACCAATAGCTCTCCAGCATTCAGCAACTGCTATCCCTGCAGAATGGGTAGCTAAAGAACAGTAGAGCTCACAATAGAAGAAAAGGTTTAAATGTCTGCTCAGTTCATTCTAGAAAGTAACTTTCACATAGGAAAAGCCTGACTAACTGACAGGTCCGTTTCTGAAGTGGCACTTCATTTTAGTACTTGCCAAAAATAGTTCAGAGAGTAATACACAATCTTCTCTGTTGGTTTGCTTTCTGGAACCCAGGAGGCCTCTTCTAATCCAATCCAAGCAAAACATTTATCACCTTTGGACTGCTGTACACAGTTGTGCAGACTGTGTACTGTACAAGGGTACCTGAAATGGGGCTGATAAAATTCTGCCCACATTCTCATGTACTCTGTCCCAGGGTTGCTTATACCTGGAGCAAGAGGTTTTCATTTTCTCTGCACGAAGGCGCTATCCACTTTCCCAAGATGTGCCCTGGCCCAAAGTGGTGTGTGTGTGTGGTGTGGAGTGGGAGGAGAAGGAAATGATACCTTTTCTTAATTTGGGAAATTTGAAATTAAATAAGACAAGTTAATCATAGGTTTTTTTAATTTAGAGTATAAGCATTAATTCTTTAATCTGGGGTGACTAAAGAAGGTTTTATTAAAGGTGTGGGATTTAAGAGGAGTCTGATAAGTAGAATTTATATGGATGTACATAGGGTCTTTCAGTCACAAACATTTATTAAGCACCTATTATGTGGGACATGAAGAATATAAAATACAACTTAGCCTGTGCCCCTAAAATGATAACTGACACATAGACTCATAATGACATCTATTCTGTGATGAACACTGTATGGGACACAGAAACTGCAAAGAGAATACAGAGGAAAGAGTAGCTGTTTCAGTAGAGAACATTCTTCCAAGGTTTCAAATAGTTGGCTCTATCAAACAGAATGTAGGGATAATCCCAAAATGGGATTCAAAAATGTACAAAAGTATTTTAAAAATCAATTCTGTAACATGTTTCCCAAGTCAAGAAAACTCTATTGTCCTCTACAGTTACCAGCCTGTCGCTTAGTTTCTTCTCCACCCATTCGTCCTGGTTCCCATGACTGTCCTCACCATGTCCCCGATTGCAAACATTTTCATTAGACTTCACTGACGCTTGTTGAACAACATGAGTTGAAACATTTACAAAGTGCTCCTCCTTTATCAGTACACACACACATTTCAAAATAGTTGTAGTAACCCACTCTGACGTGCTTTAGCTCCTGAGCCTGACATCATTCATGATGTGCTGGCGAGGGAACTTCCAGGGGCACTGTTAACAACCCTGAGATTTGTACACTATGGATCTTTCTGACTTGTGATATGCTCACAATCTCATGCCACCTACACTCAATCTAGAAAATTTACTTTTCTATGAGTCCATTCAAATCATGATGTGAAACACTAGTTTCTTCCTAAAGTCTACTATGACTGCTTGGTAGAATGTAGAAGTGCTTCAGGAAAACCTTTCCCTAAAATACTGCCGGAAGATCTTCCATTGCCTGCAAGTCACTTCTACTTTCATGTAGTTCATATGGCTTTGATTCTTAATGTCACTGTCAAATAGGTTTTATTATACTCATTAGCTTCAGATACTAAAGCATAAGTCAAAACTGTGACACAAAAGCAAAACAGCTGCTTTGATTACAATAATATGTGATCATATCAGATCATTTTGATTGCATATCCAAACTGTATATTTAAGTTCAAAGCATTCTCCACCAGGGGTAAATGACAATTTGTGAAGTACGAACAAAATTTTATAAGACTAGAATTAAAATTATTCTTAATCCTAACCAGACTAAGGACCAAGAAAGTAGCCTCAAGTTAACCTAATCATGTCACAACAATCGTGCTATAACTCAGCATGATAAGACCATCCCATCTGAGTGTTTCTTATGAACATACGTATGCAGATTACCAGAACTATCCTTATAGGTGGTTTGTAATGACTATAACTTACTTTGATAGGTGTCATCTGTTTTCTTTACTATGCACTGGCTATCTTCATACCCCATCAAATAGAAATACATTTAAGTCCAAATAAATTCTTAAAATGCAGATATATTCAAAAATGCAGATATATTCAGATTTTCTAGGCATCTTTGACCTCAGGAACTAAATCTCAATCTATGTTAATAATATTTACTGAGTACATGAGAAAACATTTTTTGCAAACAGCTAAACAGCTATAATAAATGGTTAAGATAACACTGGGGTGAAGAATCTCTGGCCATGGAGTAGAGTAATACCAACTGCGCTCATGGTACGGGTACGTGTTGTCCATCTGCAATTGCGTAAGACTTTAAAAAGGCCAACACAAATATGATTATCTGAGGTGAAGTTGTTATTCACTTAATCTAGTGGTTTTCAAATCATGTCCTGTGCATCCGTAGGGTTCAAGGCCTCCTCACTGCTTTAACTAGAATAGTCCAAACTATAGTTCCATATAATATTTATTTGTACTCAATGTAATATTATTTTTTTAAAAAATGGTTTGAAAGTCATTTCCTTAGGTAAAATAACCATGCTTTCATAATTATCTAGCATAACCAAGGTTAACTAAAAATATTTTTTCATTCAGAGATATTTATATCCCAGTGGTATTAATTCTAGCATTCTTAATAAAAAAGACACAAAATTCTTACTTGCTCTCATTTTAACTGTAATATAAGAGAAAGAAGTCCCAGAATATAAAAGTTTCCATTCTCTCTCACCATTTTAGAAGTAGTGAATCCCCAATGAATAACTGAACAAATAATTTAGAAGCAGATTAGATACATAATGGCAGCCCTTTTCTTCCAGAAGAAGGGGAGAAACAAACTCCTTGAAAATAATATAACTACATATCTGACAGTTTCTACTTGAGACATAGACTAGATACAGAATAAAGAGCCTCCAAAATTTGCAGGTCTCTTTCACTTGTTTTAAGTCTTCTTTGGCTCAGGTTCAAGAGTTTAATTTTTTCATGCAAATTCAAGAGGATTTTTTCCATATAACATATTTCTTTTTCTGTGTTGTTGAAGTTGACAAATATTCAACTCAATGTTTAGACAGATCAATGAATTTAATGTATCATATATTATTGGAACTAAACTTACAGGGAGATTCCCAGAGGAAAGCAGCAATTCTGGGTAGGTAAAACAATAAGTATCTACCACACATCCTAAGACTAACGTTGAATTAACTTAAGATGCAATAGCAACTTCTGTTTTGCCCACCATTTCAATTAATCCCAAAAAAGATTTTCTGAGAGCAGTTATTGTATGCTGTCACTGGGGTGAATATCAAAGTGGTTTCAAGGAGCTGCTGACTTTGTTAAGGATACAAGATATAGAGCCATCAAACAAACAAATAACAGTAAAGACGTCACATGATGAGGTCCCTATATGGCTGCAATAAACATACGGTACAGCATGATTTTAAAGAGAGTTCTCTGAGAGTGAGGATGGGGCTGCCAGGGGACTGGGGGCGAGGGGCAGGGATCTTCATAGAGAAGGAGGAGCCTGAACCAGACCTCAAGGGATAAATAGGATTTAGATATATAAAAACTGACTTTGGAAGAGGGTCCAGAAGGTTGCAAGGAAGGCAAGAAAATACCAGATTTATTCAGGCAAGGCACTGAGAGAAAATAATTCCTCTTCAATATGTCCACTGTGGAAATTCATAAGATTTGAAAGCATTAAGAGATTTTGGAGATTGTTGACTGATATAAGAACATATCTTTATGTTTCCTAACATCAGAAAAAGGCCTTGAGGGAGAAATGGCTTCTAGATGGAATCAGCAGTGGAAAAGAACAAGAAGAGATGAAGAAGCAAAATCAACAAGACGAGCACCAAATCCAGGTTCTAGAACAAAGTATCCTCAGGTACGGCCCTCACCGACACTCCACAACTACCTGCATTTTGACTTTGTCTCACGTTGTATGTAGCAGAGCCATTCTCAGTGTCAGGGGCACAATCAGATCTTCCATGTAGATTGCCAAAAAAGACCAGGGAAAACACACCAGAAAGCAACAATGGAAATTTTACTGTAAACATCACTTGTACACAACAACACTAAATTTATTTTTACAATGTGTATTGGTGACTTACCAATACCTCTCTGAGCCTATTTCCTACAAAATGGTAGTAACAATACCTATCTTTTAGTGTTGTTGAGCAGATTTAAAAAAAATGTGCTCAACTACCAGCACCTACCTGGCACATGGTAGGTACACAAAAAGCAGTCCTTCTTCACAGTCATGGCCCCCACTCTCACCTTAGGACAGGTGACAGGCCTACAGATGTGTTTCTACTATCCCTCCATCACACCTCTCCCCGTCCCTTCCCAGTCACAACCATGATATTTTGGAAGAGAAGATTCTACAGAGATATTCCGCCCACATTTTCCCTCTTCTGCCTCTTTGATGAATTGGTCACATGTGTTCACATCATTTCTCTATGTCCTTTCCTGGCCATCAAGCACAATCAGTACAGAGTCAGGAAACTTCTGTTTTAACAAATAACATTTTAAAATTACCTTGGGTAGGTGTGATGGTTCACACCTGCAATCCTAGCACTTTGGGAGGCCAAGGCAGGAGGATCACCTGAGCCCAGGAGTTTGAAACCAGCCTGAGCAACATAGTGAAATCCTGTCCCTACAAATTTTTTTTTTAAAAAAATTAGTAGGGCAAGGTCATGTGCACCTGTAGTCCCAGCTACTCGGGAGGCTGAGACGGGAGGATCACTTGAGCTCAGGAGTTTGAGGCTGCCGTGAGCTATGTCGACACCACTTCACTCCAGCCTGGGCGACAGAGTAAGATCCTATCTCAAAAATAAAAATAAAAATAAAATAACCTTGGCTTAAAATGAGGTGATGGATGTGAAAAAAACTGAACAGCTCAAATGAAAAATGAGATTATGGCCTGGCCTGGTGGTTCATGCCTGCAATCCTAGCACTCTGGGAGACCGAGGCAGGAGGATTATTTGAACTAAGGAGTTCAAGACCAGCCTGAGCAAAAGTGAGACCCTGTCTCTATTAAAAATAGAAAAAATTAGCTGGACATGGTGGAACATTCCTATAGTCCCAGCTACTTGGGAGGCTGAGGCAGGAGGATCACTTGAGCCCAGGAGTTTGAGGTTGCAGTGAGCTATGATGACACCACTGCACTCTAGCTGGGGTGACAGGCTAGACTCTGTCTCAAAAAAAATGAGATTTATTAGTATTATCATCACAAGAAAATAGCATGAAAGAAACAAGTACAGGAAAGGTCAGAATCATTTTCTAACCTACACATAGGAAAAAAAAAGATGGAATTTCTTGTGGTATCATCATGACAATAAAGTTACCCATCTTTGAAATTTAGGCAAGTTTCAAAACCTCACTCAGTTTAACTTGTTATCTTTAGTAAGGACTATAGGAGAGAACTGGAAGACACAAGTATTCAGTAGCTGTGCAATGACCACATTTTGTCCATACTCACTACACTCTACAAACACATCATTTTAGGCTTAATTTTCACAAACTGCAAAAGGCTTCCTTTTTTCAAATGATTTCCATTTTACTTCCCTAATTGCATGCACTTGCACATTTAATAGCTAAAATCATCGACTGGTCATCCTTATCTAGATGTTTTTGAAATTAGCAATTCTTAAAAGGTTAGATAACTGAAATTTTTACACTTCTAAACCTCTCAGTTGTTTACTCAAAGATATGAGGTGCACTTTTAAAATAACCTAATAAATCAGCTTTACAGTTTGGAAAACTCCTCGATAATTTTCCATACGGCATCTCTTAGCAAGACCTTCTCCCCAAGAGTCCAGCTTTAGCAAATGATTGCTTTCTTCATTCCTCAACACAGAACCCTTATCTCTAAAGGAGTCCTGAGTTTAATCCCTGTAAACATTTCCCACTGCACAGACGCCTACTTGCTCCCCCTCAAAACCTTCTTTTAGAGTCCTTCCGCACACCAAATACCTACAGCTTTCTCTGCACCTGACGGCAACTGAAGCAGCTACATGCACTTGAACTCCATTAACAAGTTTGGGTGATATTCTGAGTAATCCCAGAGTATTTACTAGAACTCTACTGATTGCTTTTAGACCTTGCCTGAATGCTCTGAGAAGCACATAAGCTTCTAGAAATATTGATAGTGGTTTCTCTAGTTAGAGCTCCTATCTGACCAAAAATTTAAAAGGAGGAGCAGGAGGAGATACTTCATGAGGCTTATTTGCACCAGATGCTTTATATATATTGCCCCATTTAATCTACATCACCCGGTGAGGGTAGGTATTATTATCTTCACTTTTTGCAGAGAATTAAGGAATTCACACCACTAGGAAGTGGCAGATCAGAGACTGACGCATTTGATTGCCCCACACTGCCTATAAAATGATGGTGCACACAGCAACCTCTGTGGACTGAAAAGGTGTTATCTCTTCTAGAAAGTCTGTGAAGCATGTTCTATCCCTTTGCTCTCCTGTCTCCAAAAAGCTCCTACCACACTCAGGATCTTCTTCCTTGTCCCTCTGCTCTCTTTGGTAAATTGCCAATTACAGGTCTGTTCATTGCCCAATTTCTGGCATCTCACTACAATTTTATTTTAGATTTTCAGGATGCTATTAACTCATGAATACTCCTTTATGAACACCAAATGATTTTAGTCCCAAATATAAATAATAACAGCTATAGTTCACTTTTATGGGGCCTTGCACTTACAAAGCACTTGCACTTACATTATAAGTCATTTAGAGCAGCAATCTAAAAAGAAAGCATCAATGCCTCCAACTCACAGATGAGGAGTTAGGCTCAGAGAGGATAAGGGACTTAATTAAAGTCACAGAGCCCGTAATGGGTAGATTGGGTCTCAAAGCAAGCCAGGTTCAGTGCTCTCCAACCGAAAAATGAAAAGACAGCTGTAGATGTTAACACTCTGGAAATAATAAAACACCTAACACAGACAAGTATCTCTAATAATCAGCAAACTGCTCTGTGTAAAGAATTTTCCTTAAAAGATGTATTTGCAAAGAATTAGTCAAGAATTTGCATTCTTGTGGCCCATAGAGGCATGTTAATCTGGTTAAAAACGGGCAAGGAACAGAATGTTCCGAAGCAACACACAAAGACAAAAAATATCTGTGCCTTGTCTGTATCAAGCAACCTCCGCCACTGCCCAGCATTCTAGAAATCACATTGCCAAAGCAGCTTTACCTGACAACTGAACATTTTCTTCTCAGATGTTTGTAAAGCTGCTAAATAATCAGGTGCATGTTTTTAAATGCAATCTTTCTCCTAAACAACTGCCCACGATGCTTAAGAAGCTTAAGCCCACTGATGAGGTTGACTAGGCAGAGCTACTCACGCTCCCTACGCAGGTGAAGTTACCCAAACGCTCAGTGTGATTTATATTCACTTAGGTGCCTGCTCACGGGTGACATTTGCCATTCTGCCAGGCCTCTCAGCCAGAGGCTAAGATTTTAATGGGAACATCAAAATAAAAATATTGCTATTACCTCAGAGTAGCAGGGCCAGACTTTGCCCGTGAATTTTTCATTCCTTCTGCTTCCAAGGTTTTGTAAGATGAACTGAAAGAGCACGGCCTCCAGCCTTCACATCCCTATTCTGCTGACCACAGTACCTAAGCTTGGCCATGTTCTTTCATCTCTTTCAGCCTCAGTTTCCTTGCCTGTAATAAAGGGAAAATTAGAGTCACTTCACAGAACTGCTACGAATAAAGCATCTTCTAGAGTGCCTGACACACAGTGGGTGTTCAAAAAATATTAAATGCTATTATTAAAAGTCAAAAATAATTAAAAGAAAGACACTTCCTGAATTAATTCAGGTATTCTTATTTTTTGGCCAAAATCTCTCACTTCTTTATGCTTCTTTGAGTAAACTGAGAATATCACCCAACTAGGATTCTTTACATTTGGAAATAATTGAGGAATTTTCTTTATGGCTTACAGACTAGAATGCTAATACAGGAATTAATTTTTGTAGAACGTTTTCTATGGACTAGGCACTGTGCTAAACAAACACTTCATATGTATTATTTCATTGAATTCTTACAACCACCCTATGAGGTAGGTAACGTTTAACAGATGAGAAAAATTGACATTAAGGAGACTAACTTACCCCAAGTCATATAGCTAAAAGTTAAGAGCCAGGATTTTAAACCTAATTAAAAGTCCTAATTATAAAAATAAAATTGTGCCTTAGATCCCACAGAAAAATCTATAGAAGTTCTGTTAACTCTCCCCTTGTACAGCATTTTTTGTTTTCAATCCACACCACAATTTCACCCTTACATCCATCATTTGATATCGTCATTCACCTGAATATTAAAAATATTCAGGGGGAAGTAAACCATATCTGTTTATTCATCCCGTCCTCTTTTCTTCCAAAGAGAGGCAACATTTCAGAAATAGGTAGGTTTCCATGGTTTCTGTTCCAGTGTCATATTCTTACCTTTGGAACAATATTTTTTGAGTATTTTGCCTGGCGTCCTGATTAATACCTTAGGAAAAAAATGTTCCCAGGAGGAAAGCTGCGTTGAACATTTCCTTCTGAATCACTTTGCTTAAACAGAGTTTCAATTTGCCTCCCAAGCGAGCCCTGCCCTTCCTGCCACCGCTGAACCATATACTTACTGATTGTAGCCACGTGCACAAATTTACAGTCTGGGTTAGAAATCCTGTCTTAACGCCTCCATGGCTTTCCTCTGCCCAATATCCCGCACCCAAAACAACACCCCCAGAAGCTTTGCTCCCACAAGTTGTCGTTCATGCCCTGGGTTCTTCTTTCCCATCCAGGTGCCCCACAGTTATCGATGACCTCCCTCTGCCAAACTGCCTTGCATAAGCTCCCCTCCAGACACTGCCTACTTCTTGAACTGTGTCCAGAGACCTCTGACTTTAACTGGAGCACACGGGGTGCTTGACAGAAATGTCATAAGTATAAAACGTAAAAGGTTAACTGCCAAGGAGAATCATGCAAATACACTGCATTCCCTTCGAGAAGGATAAGCTACTTATGATTAAATGTTCTCTAGTAAGAACTGTTTTTCTAATATTCCAAAGCACCCTTCTGACCTTCTGCCTTCTTTCAGTGAACTTTCTTTTGTGCTCAAACAGTTAGAAACCGCCCTCTGCCTCTGACACAAATGCGCTAAGGTGTGCGTGATGCCTTGGGTTTCTACGTGACTGTATGTCACGAGAAGAGCAGAGGAGGGGGCTGTTACAGCAGTGGGAGACACATCTGACATAACTTAAGGAAAATTCCTCCACAAATGGAGATGGAATCTGAGAAAATGCATTCTGCTCAATGTCATGCAAAGCAATGAGCTACTCAGTTAACTCAAAAATGGCAGGCAAGATTCAATTTCAAAAGGGAACCTAAAACACTGATGTAGAAATATGAAGGTTAAATGGTTTTTGTTGCTGGTTATCATTTGTCAAAGTTTAGCTCATTATGATTTCTATCCAAGTTCCACCCCTACCTAATGCTCTTATCTACCTGGGCAGGCTCATTGTACCTTAATGAAACTAATGGTTCATCAAACACAGGTAAGGTATGCTACCTGAAAACTAGCACATTCTAAATGTTTCTGTCTTCCTGCTGTGATCCAAGCAGCCATGTCTAATACCACGTAGCAGGGAGAAATAGACAAGCTGCTCTCTTACAACAACATGAGAGAGAAGAGAAAGAAAAAAAGGGAGGAAAAAAAAACACCGCTTGTTTCTTATTAAATTTGCTGTTGCCTAGAAACACTCAAGAAATTATTCTGAGGTAATGACATGAGTCAAAATCATTCCAAGCATGTTTTTCACTCTCTATATTTGACTAATTGGTTTACCAGATTTGTAATAGTTCATCTGTTGTTGTTTCTAATTTCCCAGATAGTCTGATTATTTTTAATTCAGGAGCTTCACTTTTAATTTAAGCAAAAGAGCTAAGTAAACCGAATTTAAAAGCAAAAAAGGGAAGAAGTTTACCCACCCCATCCCACCAAAACACACATACACACAAAGCCCCTACTATAATGCCTAGCACATAGTAGGAATGCCTGTGAATACAAAGCTTAATAAATCAATGAATAAGAAAATTGGATGATGGACAGATGGGTGATAGTACTTAAAAATGCTACCTTTCTAAGAGGAACAGCTAAAAAAGCCTAGACAATGACTGGCACATTGGTGAACTGAAAAGGAAGGCCTTGACATTCTTTCTTTAAAAAAATAAGAAAGAATAAGCACCCAACTATCTTTGGGCCACGGGCAAAGTTATGTGGCTGTGGTGCCCTGGTTTTCGAGGCAATTGTTGATGGCATGTTTTAAGATCTCACCACCACTCTGTTTGCTTTCTTTCCATTTTCTTCTCCTAGGCAGATCCTTTCAGCTCCTTATCCCCACCTCCCAGCACTTATTCTTGCTCATACCTATCAATCTCACCTATATGTTCATAGAAGTAAGGATTAAATGGTTATTGACCCAGAATAAACAACACCCCCCACCATGACAGGCTAAAAGGTAGGTTAGAATACCCTCTGAGGGTCCTCCCTCACCCTGCTTCAACTTAATAACAGCTACTCTTTATGGAGCACATCTTATACCCTAAGCATTATTCTGAGAAGGCCAATTCTCTGAAGGCAGTCTAATTAGCTGTGTTTTGCACATAAGGACTCTAAGGCACAGAAAGCCGTAAATCTGTTAACAATCACACCGTGAGTCACACACAGGTATTTCTGACTCCAGACCGTTTCCACCAGGCCTCACTCTGCTTATTCTTGATTTATTTCAATGAACACTATTGAGAACCTGGACATTATTGATAACATTATTGAAAACATATACAAAAGATGTATATATCTCTTTTGGTCTTATAGAGAAGATTCCAGAATCATAAGCTCCCCAAAATAAATGTATATTAGTGTTTGCCTCTCTTTAGATCCTTTAACTTTCAAATTGCTTTTATACTAATTATCTCACTGTAAATGACATTTGGTACCTTGAAACACAAGTTTAAAACCGTGAGCAGGGTTGTCATAGATCTTTGGCTGTGTTGACATGAGTAAAGATAGAACAAAGGAGCAACAGAACAATACAGAAAGTGGGAGGTGAGTTAGTTTTAGTGATCCATCCTCCAAGTCTTGGTCACAAAGGAAGAATGTTCAAGAGCAGACAGTCATTGTATCAGAAAGGGTCTGTGCTTCCATAGGGCCCAGGCTTCTCCATTCCCCAGGAGAGGCCCTGTGACTAATTTTACCAGCTCAGAAAATTTCTATGCCCATTCTTTGCAATGCATCTTTTGTCTGCCATAAGGCAAACATCACTCAGCCCATTTAGACCACTCAACCTTACCCAATCCTTGTTGGTTATTCTACGCTATATTAGCACTGGAATTTATATTTGTTAGTCTTCAAATAATAGAGTCCTATTCTTGGTATCAAATATGAACAATTAAGAAGCAAAGCAAAAACAAAATAGATAGAAAATAGAAAATATGGTGGATGCTATATAATACTGTTAGGAATAAATGTTAAGGGTTACAAGATACAAAGCCAGGAATTATTTCTGAATGGAGAGTCAATGGCTGTCTACATCACTGAATATGTTTTGCCACTTCATGATGTAGTTACAAGTGGTATATTTACTAGGAACATTTTTCTCTACAACTTTTTTGTTTTATTTTGTTTTTTGTTTTCATT